>PVJO010015142.1:0-45796 GCA_004026905.1 Hystrix cristata | reverse complement strand
GGGGTTGTCGACATGGAGAAACCGGAGGCAGCCAAATAAAAATGGAACATATGTTTGGTTTGGGGAGCATGTTTGATGGTTTGTAGTTAATTATGGTTTGGAAACAACAGCAAAAAATAAGAAAGCTGACAGTTGTTGACTGAATCCTTATATTTCTGGGTCTGAGTTGGCTGGTGTGGGGTTGTGAATCAGAGTTCTGTTGTCATATGTGGTCTGGCTCTTGTCCCTTTCTTCATTCATTCTTGCCATCTTCATTATTAGTAAAGTCATACAAAGATATTATCACCCCAGTCTTGTTGCAAAAAACAAACAAACGCTGGAGCAGACACATCTGGATCACAGCCTGGCTACTGCTAATTACTCTATAACAACATATATGAAATCCTTGGCATATATTTTGAAAATGACTAAACATGTTTTGAAAGTCTGCCATTCAAAATCTCTCAAAAGTCAATATCATTTGTCCTTGCCCTCCAATAAGCAGATAAATCGCAAGGGTAAATATTATTATTTTCTTTGTAGGAACCTCTGTTCCCTCCCACACTCCCACACAGAACAGGGAGTCTTGGGCCCACTTTTTCTTTCTTTCTGTACATGTCCCTTAGAATTTTAGTACATCGTGATTCTACATCTCTCTGCAGATTTCAAATTTCTGTCTGTGTTTTGGAGGGAAATACACACATATCTCTAAAAATTTGAATGCATGTCTTTATGTGTCCCATCGGACATTGCTTTGTTTCCCAGAAAATATTCTTTTTTTTTGTGATATTTATTAGGGATTGATGGCACAACCATCACACTGAACTACATCTCCAGCCTCTTTTGAAAAAAATGGTGTTTTTCGTTTTTTGGGGTTTTTTTTGCTTTGTTTCTTAATTCTGGGACAAGTTCTCACTAAGTCACTGAATTGCCCATGCTGGGCTCAAATTTGTGAGCCTCAGCCTCCCAAAATGCTGAGATTACAGGCCTGTGCTACTACGTCCGGCTTAGAATAGGCTTCCTTTCTCATATTTCCCATTCTTCTCCCCATAAGTCTTTGGAGCAGGTACATATTATTATTTGTGCCTAGATGTCCCCCCAAAGCCTCATATGGTCATAAGTGGGGCTTTTTCAGAGGTGACTGAATCTAGTGTGTGCGATGCTGGGTGAAGGGCATGTGGTTACTAAACCAATCCACTGATTGGTTTGGCACCACCCTAATCCCGGCAGCCTGGATAAGATATAAGGAACAGAAAGAAGCTGCTAAGCTCCCTTGTTTACCTTGCTGCCTTCTGCCTGTCTGCCATGCTGCCCTGCCTTGGAGCCAACCGATTGTGGACTGAAACCTCTACGAACTGTGAGCTAAATAAACCTTTCCTTCTTTAACTTTGGGTGTCAGGTATTTTGTCTCAGCAATGAGAGAAAAGTAACTAAGACAGTACCCTACCAGGTAAGGTAGTATTAGTGACCTATTTCCAATGCCCCCTCATTAGCCAGTGTTTGAGTGCAGCTAAGTGTGCCTATAAGACATACTGTGTGTCTCTTTCTTCCTCTTTAGCTCATGGACACTTGCTAATTTAGGTTTTTATGAAATTCATGCAGGATAATGCCCTTCACACTCCAGTCTGGTTCATTCTGATTCAACATAACCCTCTCGGCCCAATTAATATTCCTTCAGGCCAGGCCTGACCATTTCACTTTCCTCTTGGAAAACTACACTTCTTCTTAATATGCAAACTAAAACTCAAACTTCTTGGCCACATGGAGCTCTATGTACTTTGTTATCTTCTGTTATACACTTTCCTTGCCTTGTGCTGGCCCTTCCTGTTACTTTGCATGCTGAGCGCCACATCAGAGGAATTTATGTGCATGTTTTATGTTTCATATTAAATAAAAGCTGTACAAGTAACCTATCTATATAGGATTCATCTTATTTGCTTTGTTGCATTTAGAATAATTACTGGTGCTTGTTAAACAATAACAATTGAACAATTGGTTGAAAAATATGGATGTGAAAATCATGAAAAATGTAATGATAGCAGCAAAATTTCATCTTTGACAAATCTTATGACTTGGTAAAAATTAAATGCTTATCATAGTAGTAGGTTTCTATAGTGAAGACATTGAATGGAGTTTGAATTTGAAGCAAATCCAGAATATATTATAGAATTTTCTAGACAAGAATAACACAAAGACCAAGGTAAAGAGAAAAAACAATTTCAGAAACACTTTCGAAAGGTAGTTCAAAGAGCCCTTTTATCTAGTAAGGTAGTAGAGTCTTCAGGGATTCATCCTATTTTCCTCTTCTATTCATTTCGTCTCTTCTATTTATGTTTTAAAATTACTTATTTTTTTTAGTTTAAATTGGTACGTGTTTGTAGTATGTAATGATTACACTCATCACGGGGAGTTGGTACATGTGTATGATGTTTCTTAATTCCTTTTTTACATCCCTTCCCCTACCTCCATCTCCATCTCTTGGACCACTTCTCCTATATTTTGTTTTGTTCATGAGCACAGTACATAATGATCATGTTCCTCACAGGGACTCGGTACATGTTCACAACACATCACAATTTCCTTTCTGTTTCTACTTCATTTTCCTCCCCTCCTCACCCCGCTCCATCTCTTGGTTTTCTCTCTTCTAAGGTGTTGGAATGGGTATGGGAAAAATCAAAGTTGAAGAGAATAAACTATCACGTGCCATGATAATTTGCATATGCAGCTGATATTTAAATATTCAAGCTGGTAAAATGTAGTAACTGAAGTGTTAAAAAATAACTTTACTCTCTGGAAGAATAACGAAGGATCTAAGAAACATGTTTCCTCTTACCTGAGTTCAAGAAGAGTGAAGGCCTCTTGAGTGTGAAGAGTATTGTAAGGGAGAGCTGTACAGTTACATCTTCAGCTTCTTTCTGTTTTGGTCCATATTTTGGCATAAACAAAATATATATACAAGATATATATACAAGATTAGCCTCCTCATCTTGTTTTTTAGTTAGGTATAAAAGAAGTTTTCCAAAAACATTTTTTTAAAATTAAACTTTGATTAACCAGAATATTCCATTGTAAAACAAATGGGCAAGTTTACATTACCGTGAAAACAGAGTTTTTAATCTTCTCACTAATCTTTTTTATCCCTTTCTTTCTTTTTAGTATGCTGGAAACTATACTCTGCCATATAATAATTTTGAACATTGCTGGCTCAGGGGAGAGATGAGAAGCGAGTTGGATCAATATCTGGAGAGGAAGCTCTTGGGTAAAACAAAATGCACAGCTGCGATATTTAGGATTGTTTTTCCATCGTGGGAATTTTTAACCAGTGGAATCATATTCCAGGAAATGGAGAAATAGCTATGGCACACGTGGACCCAGCCAGCATTTACTGTAGCTACTCCACTTATTTATAAAAATGTGGTTACTTTTCCTAGAAAGAAGAATCGGTGATAAGCCATGAAGTTTCAAAGAACTGGGTTCGATTTTCATATGTATCCCAAGAAATGTTACATAATATGGCTTATCAGAGGTCTAGGATTGCTTGGCCTCGGTCAACCAAATATCCTGCGTTATTTAACACCATATACCTATGGGCTCTTGATAACTGAGAACTTCAGCTATGTCTCCTCTCTAAGATTAATGTCTCAATACTCTTCCAGAATGGCCTGAAAAGGGAGGTGCAGAGGTTGCAGGGCGCTCTCTTCGTTCTGACCTGCGTCACAACATGCACTGACATAGATTTAACTTGTCTATTGTATCTTTGAGATTTCCCCAGAAACAATAAAATTCAGAGGCAGTACTGCTTCTTTTATTAGATGTTCCCTGCTATTCCAGCTCGGAGTGATTTAAGCGACAATAACCATCCAGCATGGTTAGACCCACTTATAGGACGTTAATCACTTCTGACCTCGAAATCACTACCTGTCTGACTGCTTCCTCACGAAATCCCTTCACAGGTGAAGTTTTGCCTTTAACTTGTGGGCTCCGGCCGCATCAGCACACACTTGTGTGTGGTACGTACAATGCATTTTTTCTATGGGCGGATAATTAAAAGTCAGTTCTTGTGTTTTCTCTCACAAACTTTCCCAAATGCCATTTATACTGATATAATCTGTACATGTTTGCTCATACATTTTAGTGTATATTTTCAGTATGATTCTTTTAATTTTATATTTACTTGAGTATTCTGGGAAACCCATTTTGAGCAATTTATCTTTATTTCCTCAACGGCCTGGACTGAGCTTTCTTTTCACTGCGATGGCTTTTCTCTGAAGGTTGATGTGTTGGGAGCTCTTGTGTTTAAGGAGGTCCAAGATCATGAATAAATTCTCAGAGGGAAAAATGAGATAATGGACCTATAATTGCCATTGGTTGCAAAAATAGATTTTCACCCTTCCATGAGATAAAAGTGAGTGTTGTTTAATTGCTGTAAATGTGTCCTATTCCCTCAGGAATTGAATTCAGAAGATATTGCAACATTACACCTGGGAGCCTAGATGTGGGCTTGTACTGATTGCTGATTATTCTTTTTAGGTCTCTGAAATCTCCCGTCTTAATGCACTGCTGCAGAAATATTCTGCTAATACCGCAAAACAATCCCATTAACACCGTTAATCTTACGCCAGTATTCATAAGAAGGGTCAGTATATTTGGTACACTTAAAATTTTATTTAAGGAAAGATGATGTGGTCTGGTATGTGTAAGAAAATGGGGCTATTAAATCAACTAATGAGACAGAAGCAGTATTTATTTCAGGATTTTCTTATTACATAAAAACCTTAACAAAACAATGGAGCAATCTATTTAAAGCAGATCTGTAAATTTAGCATGGTGCACATGTTAAACAAAAAGTAATCATTTTATAGACATTTAATAGCCAGTTTATAATAAAATTTATTTTCAAGAGATCTAGGATGTAACTCTTACCTGAATCCTTACTATTAATCTTTTCCTACAATTTTTCTTATGTTTTTCCATTTCTGAAAAATTTGTATTTTCATTTCAAACACGTCTGTGAAGTACTCTGAAGCAAACAAACACAAAAATAAATAGCACAAAGCAAATTATTTTGACTATTCTCAACACTTACCAAATCATACAAAAATTTCATTGGTAGCATACATTTTATTATCAAACAATAAAGCGAACAGTGTGGTAGAAATTTATTATATTCCAGTCTGTGGCAGTAGCTACCTCAATGCACATTTAAGTAATTCCGTTTCTCTGTGCTTCAATTTTCTTACCAATAAATTAATGGTTTTAGATTTCAAGGGTAATGTTTAAGTCTATGAATACATAAGCAACGTTTCTGAGGAAACTTCAACTTGCTTTTAAAATAAACAAGTAATAATATTTTAGAACTAATGTAGAGAATATTTTGTCTTTGTAGGTGAACAAAATTTGCTATTTAAGGAAAATAATCAAAGTGTTCAGAAGGTTACAATCTAAGGCATTTCTGAAGTCCTGCAGATATTTCACAAATGGCTCTGGGTCCACTTCTTTGTATTATTTCCTTTTAACCAGAGATTACACAACTTTAATTTTTTCCTGCAAATATTATTAAAGGTGGAATTCTAATATTGCTAATATTCATATGTTTTATATAGAGAAATACTAGGATTTAGGTTGTTCATAGCAAACCAAGCAACCCTAATGCATAATTTGTGTGAATGGTGTTAATTTTAAGAAGCATAGAAGTATAAGGACAAGGAGGTCAGAAGTGGTTTTGTTTTGGCGATTTCATCTTTGGCATCTAATTATGTGGGAAAATGGCTTTCACTTACTCCTGCACCTCTCGTAATAAAGGAGCATTTAGAGCTGGCAGCCAGATTCCATTGACAGGGAAATTACTAGAAAACGACCCCGGGCAGGAATATCAGACACCAGAAAGCCTGATGCTATCTGGACCTCAGATGAAATTTTGTCCTGTGAAACTCTGTAGAACGTATTCTTTCTTTTATGTGTAGTTTTCCTTCTGTTGTTATGGCTTAAAGGAGGACACAAATATATGGATATTATACCGCAGCTCACAATAGAAAACAGCACTACCTTTTGTGGTGTGTGTGTGTGTGTGTGTGTGTGTCTGTGCATACATGTGAGAGAGACAGACAGACAGAGAGAAAGAGAAAGAGAGAGAGAGGACCCTAAAATATCTTTCTACTTTGGTGATTTTTGTGGATAGTCTTTTTTCTAAATTTTTCTTTGAAGCTTCACTTTAAAATACCTTATAAGAATATTTCTATGGCTTGGATTGGAATAAAATAATTGAGAAAACTAAGTATATACTTGAAAGAATGGAGGCTTTTACATGGAAATCTTTTTTTTTTTTTTTTCAGAAAATTGGCTTAAAACACATACTTGCAAAGAGAGAAGAACATTTCTCATTATAGCATCCCTGGGGAAAACCATGGATTGAGGCTGGTTTTTCGCAGAGGGAAAAAGATCAATTAACTTGTAATCACTGAAGAAGCGTAAGTTTTGGAAAGCTAAAGTAGGAACTACATTGTGTTTCAAAAAATTGATTCCTGGTTGGGGATTTAGCTCAGTGGTCAGAGTGTTTGCTTAGGAAGCACAAGGCCCTGAGTTTGATCCCCAGCACCAAAGAAAGAAAGAAAGAAAGAAAGAAAGAAAGAAAGAAAGAAAGAAAAATAAATAAATAAAATTTAAAAAATCGTTTCTTGTTTTTGACTTATAACAAAGGAGCTGTTGATTTCCATAGATGCCTGCCAGTTGCTTAAAGATTCCCCACCCAAAATAGGCATCCAAGAAATGAATTTGAAGTGTGGTTGCAGGAGTGGGGTAATACTAGTGTGTTAGAGTGTGAGGTACTATATACTGATTTGTTTCAGACAGCTAAACCAAGAAAAATATAGTAATTTAAACATTTTTACAAGTATTCTGTTTAACGATTTTCACTAACATTCTAGAGATGTCAAAATGTTGTATATTTCAAAGCAAACCTGTAAATAACCTCCTTTCCATAGAACTCGTATTTCCCTTTATTTTAAAATTTCTCAATTTTATGTCTGCTTCTCCAACAGATGAGATTTACTTTTTTACTTTTTTTATTTCGGGATCTTCAACTGAGTTTAATGTAATTCTTCATGGCCTTGACATGAATAATGAATGATTCATATGTATCAGATACATAATATAATATACCTATAATAGGTTACTTAGACAAAACACCACCTTTAAGAATGTAAATGAAACTTTCACAGTTAATTTTCCTCCAGAATCACCTTAGAATATGCTGATTCCATTGCCTTTAATTTGTCTTCCAACTGATTGGAGTTGTTTTTAGTTAGTGTTTTGGAAATCCACAAGCTTTTCATTGAATACATTTTATAACATTTCGATGTCCCCACATTATGGTCAACTCCAGTGGACTGCACTGAATTTTAGGGAATAGGTCACTGTTTCTTTACTCCTGGGATATAAGTTGAAGATTTCTTAAATTTATTATTCATAATTTTTTCAATACTCATGATTTCTTATGTATAAAAAGTCATATATAGCGAATAGAATAAAATATATGATAGACATCATCCTATCGCAAGAGAACACTATTCACTTTTTTCTTTTCTTGAGAAAATCAAAATTGTAAATAAAATCAAACCCAAAGATATAGCAAATACAATAACTATAAATTTGTCAGAACAATTTTTTAAAATGTGTCTTTTATGTATACTTACTCCTTACTACTATTTCCTGTTATCTGTGAAAGAGTAAGAAATTGTGCAAACTGGGAAATTTTATTTTTCACTGCTTCAAAATTTTATTCCCATGATTAGGAAAACTAAACATAACAAAGATTTAGTAATGCCATTATCTCATTTGAAATTTTTGAGCAGAGGCACTTGAAATGAATGAACTCCTGTACCAAGGGGCATTAATATATTATTGAAGAGGGAATCACATTAAGGCACAAGCAGGGGATGATGGAGGATTCTTGAAAAGTAATTTTTTTAAATATAAGTCAATCAAACAAACTTTTTCTTAAATATTCACCACATCAAACTGTTTAGAAATAATTCATTTCTGAGCGACATCACTTTATTAAAAAAATTTAGATGTAGCAACAATGAAGAGTGAACTTTGTCTCTTCTAGAAACAAGCAAATCAGCTCTCGCTATATCTGACTATCCTTTTCAAAGAAGTTCAAAATAGTTTGAAATAATTTGAAAGGAGCCTGCCTTACCACACATTAAATTTTCATGATCTCTTAGTGCAAAGAACTGCTTTGTTTTTGTGTGTGTGAATAAACGCACGTGCACACAAATTTTATTTTCTAGTTTACAACAGATTTCCATTTAAAATCCTTAATTTGGTACACAACAGAATTGCAAGTATGTAAATGTATGAAAGTCTTATTTTCTCACTTTCAATGAAAGACTTCCTGAATTTTTAAAAAACATTTAAACTGAGTTATTAAAAGATAGAAGTGAATCTTCTAAAAGCACATACTATTAATTTTTCTTTATCATTCATATGTTTAGTTTTAAATGCTCACGATCCTCCTTGTCGACTAAGGTGTCCATTTCTGCCCTGGGAACCCGGATAGTAGCGCAGGCTGAGGCAGTTCGTCTGCTATCTCCTGGGCAGAGATATTCAGATCTCAGCGGATCCTCTTGCTCAAAGTCCCTCGTGGGACTCCGTCTGCCCCTTACTGTTTCCCAAACTTCCTGTTTTGCTCAGCTCTCTGCTCGAATATTTCAGTGTTCCAGAGTTAAAAGTTTAATATGGAGGGCAATCTTGGGACTGATTTTACAGCACGTATTTAAATTCTGCAATACATTGTTTTAATCCTAGCTGATTTCTGACCCGAGACAATCAGAGTTATGTATGTAGGTGCAGGAAAATATCAATTCATAAATAAGCACCTCAGTTTGATGAAGAGTAAGCATAAGTAATTAAACAAAAATCAGAATTATGTATTTGGTAAAGATCCACCCTGCAGAGGTCGGGGATTTCTTACCGGAAGCATTCCAAAAATATTTATAATTATGTATACAATGTACCAATACATGTTCTTGGTAAAAATAAAATAAAATAAAAAAAATTAAAAAAAAATTTGTTGATGTGGAGTGCTGTTGCCAGCCCAAACCTTGCTCCTTCTAAAGTGGTCACCTTTGAACTTGTGCGTTGAACCTAGTTGTTGCACCTTCTTTATGTGTCTTCCGCGACAGTTCTCTCTAAAGCAGGGTGCTTAGCACTGGTGTAATTCTTCAGAGAGAAGATCTCAAAGCCACACAGAGGGCTGGCCAAGATGCCAATAAGGTGCACACTGAGGTCGAGTAACCTCACCACGCAGGAAAGCCAGAGTCTTGGAGTTCTGTACAAAAGAGAACAGGAAAAAAAAAAAAAAAGTGTTAGGCATGTAGGTTGGTGTGAAGGCTCTGCACTCAGTCCCAGGTGCGTCGAAGCAGGAAACAAAATTTAAAAATAACCTTTGGAGAATTACTTTTTTTCAATTTTAAGAACATCCTTGGTATTCAAAGAATCATCAGCACACTTAACATGTTTTGAGATTGTCACCAGTAGCTACTTTAGAACGAGCTCAAAATCTGCAGTGGAATTTTTAACTAGAAAATTTCCCAATTCCAATAACACACAGTAAAGCCTTAAATTTTGACATTAAATTCATCTTTAGATCTGGATTTTATAATTTCTTCCATGGAAGTTTGACGTATCATTGATTATTATTATTATTATTTTTTTGTGGTGCCGGGGATCGAACTCATCGTATCATTGATTATGATTTACCTCTAGGCACCTTCGATTTTACGTTGCTGTCAGAACGAGTTACTTATTTTATTGAATAAATTTTTTCATTGTAACAATTGCTTCATCTATGGGTGTTTATTTTTACGTATTAATTCTGTAACCTTATTTTTACATATTTACTTTGTAATTAGTGACTTTCATGAAAGCCATAGTTCAATTCATCTCTAATACTCTCAAACATATTTCTTCTTAGCAATTATAGTTTTGTTTTTATTTTCCCATTTCAAATATTCCTTTTAGCTTTTTGTTTTATTGTGTAGGACAGTCTTTATTGCCTTTTATGTTGCTACCATTTACCAAAGTGGTCATTTGTGGCTTCTTGCTGAGTTTAAAAGAAATGTCTCCATGTTCCCCATTACGAGTGGTCTTGAGTATAGGTTTTCAAGATAGTAATTGTAGGGAAGTTTTTCCATTTCTTTGTTTGTAACCTATATCATAATGTGTGGCATATTTGCAAGTAATTTTCCCACTTCTCGTGAAGATTTTATTTCTATTATTTCTATTTTTTATTTATTAATATGAGAGGTTGTATGGTAAGTTCTGAAATATTTAGCTATTTCTGTATTCCTGTAATAAAATTTAACTCATTCAGATACTTTCTAAAAGGCTGCCAGATTTAAATTCCTGACTTCAGTTTATATTTTTTGAGAGATATATTATATATATGTGGATATATATTCTTATATATATGATTATGATACTGAATTATATGATACTGCTTTATTAAAGAATCAAATGAATTTTTGTGTTATGTGGTCATTTTAAATATTTGAAAATCTGTAATTGTTAGGAAGTAATATCTTTGAATACAAATAGATCAATTGATACAAATACACTGATTAGGTTTGCCTAATCAATTATTTCATGTGCCTAAGTAATGTGTTTCCTACTTACTCCAGGTTAATAGAAATATCATAAGGTTTCTCACCTCTTTATGTTACCTAAAATTTCTGCTTCATGAATAATAATGCTAATTTAATAAATAACATGGTTAGATTCCAATGCATATTGTAGTATTTATCACTGTATAATTTATTCCCATGTTCTGCTTAATGTTTTTGTCCTGCAGTAAATACTAGTAGCCCCATCCCTACTTTCTTAGGAAAAGAAAGGATTTTTGCCCTTTATTTGCCCTAATTATTATATCTAGCACCCCCTCCCTGTCTGCAGACGCCCTCAACATATCACTCTGGCTTTGTGGATATCGTTCAGAAACATGAGAACTCTTTGTGAAAATTCTTTCATTTCTTGGTAGTTTTATAGTTATCTGAAGATGTGGTAAATTGCTACAATAGTTTCATTTTTCTCAGTTTTATTTCATTTCTTTTTTCCTTTAACTTCTCATTTTAAGATTTTAAGAACAAGGCTGAATAGTAATGGGTATTTACTTTCAATTTGCCTTATAAGGAATGGTTCTAAACTTTTATTTGTTCTCACGTTTGTGTTGCCACTGTCCAATGTTACATTTAGTTTTACCTTGTATCTGACCGATTGTATTAATACTCGTTTATTTTTCTCTACATTCATCTTTTTCTTTTTTCCCTTTTCTTGAGGGTGGCACAATTCTTTTTGTGCATTAAATCTTCCCAGTGGGGTTGTTCTACTCAAAGTACAAATTTAAGAATATCTTCGATATGTATTTGTCGATAGTAAACTCTTCCCAGGTTTTTTCTTTTAAAATGTTATATTTCAACTTGGTTATTGAATGACAGTTTAACTGAATATAAACACCACGCTGTCTTATTTTCAGCATTTTGAAGTTTTCATTCCATTGTCTTTTAGATTCAGCTATGCTGTTGAAAAGTATGTTGACATTTAGATTTTTCATTCAAATATATTCAGTCTTTCTGTTTTGTCTTTTGGTTTTGTAAAATTGTTTCTCTCTCTCTCTTCTTAGTTTTACTATAATCAAGTCATTTGACTCAACTTTTGAAGCTAAAATTGTGCTATAGATTGAATGTTCAGGTCTTGCCACAATTAATAAGTTGAAATCTAGTCAGCAATAAGAACATATTGTGGCACCCTTGGGAGGTAATTGAGTTCTGAGGTAGGAGCCATAATGAGTGGGATTAGTGATCTTGTAGAAAGCACCTGAGAGCTCTGTTCTTCCCTCTGCTACGCGAAGACAGGGCCTAGACACTAAGTACAGTATGAACAGGAAGTAGCCCTTACCAGACCCTAGGGTGTCAGTGCCAACATGGTGTTTTGTTGAAACAGCCCAACGTATGAAGACATAAACTGGTAGTGAGAAGTGAAATACTGATGTAGCAAATATTTAAAAACATTAATCCAGTTTTGGAACTAATAGATCACTGCGGATTGCAAACCAAGGAACAGGTCTCACCAGACAATAGCACACTTAGAACTTTGAGGTCAGACTGCCCAGCCTCCAGAATTGTGGGAAAATAATGTCTTTTTTATTTAAGCCACTCAATCTGTGATATTTGTGTGGAAACCTGAGCTACGTTTCTTCCACAACTGTAAGATCGATCTGTCATTTTGCTATTGTTACATTTGTAAAAGCAGCAGACTGTGTATTCATATTAATTGTTTAAGCACACTTTTTGTCTAGTCTTACTTCATTTTTTGGATGCTTAGGAGTTGCCGTGGGCCTTTTGAAATCAAATCCAGCAAATGCAACAATAAATTGTGGAACCATTCTGATTTGGGTAGTCATTTGTATTTATGATTTGGCTGACTCTTTGCCTAATTTCATAATTGCTGGCCATCTTGATGTAGACTGGCTTCTGGGTGAATATCTACCACCTCCTGGGTGGTCTCTGAGAAAATTAAGATGTGCAGTGCAGATCCAGAAGTTGTATTGTGATGGGGAAGTGTTATTTGTCACCTGGTGATAAAAGGATTTGAGGGATAAGGGAGGAACAAGTTGAAACAAATACTAGTAAAAGCAGAATTCATCTCCTAATGGGATGATACTTCACTTTTCATTTTATACAGTACTATGTTTTTTAGATAGGAGTACATGAAATAGAATTTAGCAATTCTTTTGCTTGTACTGTCCAAATATATAAGAATACTCTATACAGAGTATATTTATAGGAGAAGCGGCATGTTTATTCAAGCTATAATCAATAACAAGTGAAAATAATTATGGACAATTATCCTGAAAGATAATTGCCCTCATTCCCACTTGGGGGCACATGACAGTGCCTAGATATATTTTTAACTGTTACAATTGGTGTCTAGTGGTCAGAGTTCAGGGATGCTGGTGAATATCCTGCCGTGGTACAAAGTAGCTCTCCATGAGGAAGAACTATCTGAGTCTGTATGTCAGTAGTATTGGGTTTCAAAAAGATTATGTGTTACAGGAAACTCTACCCTATTTTTCGATACTGTCATTGAAATTATTACAAGTTTATTGCCATGAAAAAATAATCTATGAGAAAGTAGCCACATCTATGTGTGTGGTCATTATTTTTTTTTAATCTATTTCTTCATTGTGTGATCTTTGCAATATTTATTCCAACCTTAGAAAATGGTCTTTCTTATTCTAAATACATATTAATTTGCATATTTACTTTTGTATTTATGCTTGTATTGTTTTTTAAAAAGACAACACCAAAGTTACAATCCTACGAAACCTGCATATATTCCTGTTTTTTAGTGTGTCTAACAAGTTCATTTATTTGTTTGTTTGTTTGTTTTCCTTACTTGGTATCAGTTGTAATTTTGGAGACATTAATCAATAGTGGAATATTTACAAGTACTTCACTTATATTTTGCTAAGTAGCATATTGCCCCTAACGTTTTTGATTGTCAAACAACGCTTACTTATTACTTACTGATTCTATGCGCATCAGCTAAGAAATCCTTTCCCCAGTGTCACACAGCTGCAATCATCTGTGAGACCACAAGGGGCTTGATGGATAAGAGTCTTACAGAGACACCTGGCAGATGGCACTGGCAACCACTATTGGGTCCTTCAGTTTTCCGCCACTGTGGCTCCCCAGAAATTTTGGGTTTTTTTCATTTCATTTTTGTTTTTGGTGTTGGGGATCGAACTCAGGGCCTTGTGCTTGCTAGGCAAGCACTCTACCACTGAGCTAAATCCCCAGCCCCTCAAGGTGGCTTCTCAAACACACGGGCTCATATGAATTTTTTTTTTTTTTTACATGGAACTCTCAGGGCAAAGTGATTCAATGCATCAGGAGGAGAAGCCACTCTGTAAACCACACGTTGTCATTTCTGCCACATATTACTGGTCAAAAGGAAGCCAGCCCTCATTCATGGAATTTGGAAACAGATTCACCTCTTGATGGGGCAGCAAAGGGACTCTGCACAGTAGTGTGAATATAAGGCCACCAGGCTTTCGTCAGAGACAAATATAAATGAACGCTCCACCACAGCAAATGCTTAACCAGCAAGACATGCCAACCACTTTCATTCCATTATCTGTTGCAAAAAACTACTTTCATGTTTTCTATCTCTGACTATGCAAGCAGCATCCTGGATTATTTATTCAATTATAGTTTTAAATCTATAGATTCTTTTTTCACTCTTCCAATCAAATATTTAATAGTGTCACTCAATTTTCAATTTTGGTGGCATTATTCATTTCTAGTCATAATGGCTATCTTTCATGTATTTCTATTATTTATGACATTCATTCTTTTCATATACTATTTTTGTTTTTTTTTGGAGTGCTGGGGATCAAACCCAGGGCCTTGGGCTTGCAAGGCAAGCACTCTACCCCTGTGCTAAATCCTCAGCCCCTCTATTTTGTACTTTTAAAACATATTTTCCCCATATGATTTAATATATGAAAATTTCATTGTCTGAAGTTCTCGAGAGGGTGATTTTGTGCTGTATTAGTTCTACTGAATGTCAGTAATAGTTTGCTTCCTTTAACCTTTCTAATTTTTTTATTGCAGTTCAGTGGGACTTCATTGGTGGGAGAGCTGCAGGCTGGATGTGACTCTGCCCTTCTGCGGGGGCCTTCTCGCACCCACTCTGGTGATGCCGAGCGACACGGCTAACCTGCATCGGGCCAGAGAGTGTGTAGGGTGAGGACATTTCAGAGAAAAACCTGTTTTGGTTTTCCACTTAGGGATAGAAAGATGTCTTTTCTCCCTTTACAGAAGGTAGACATCTTTTCCCTCCTGATGCACACCTTTTCGCCAAGGGCCGTGTCCTTAGAGGAGTCTTAGTTCAATTTCACATTTTGTGTCCTAAAGATCTGTAGTATATGTCACGGGGCAGTTCGAATCCCAGCATTTTACTAACAAAGTCACAAAACGGCTGAATCAGGGCAGCCTCATGTTTTCACTGTTTATTTCCAATTCCCTTTGAATGTTGGATTCCTGGTAGTTTATTCTGTTCCCTTAGCTATACACTTAAAGTCATGTTTGAATATTTTATCCAGCATTTTCTGGATGTTTTGCCCACCCCAGTGCTAGAAATAGCAGCTGAATGTTGCACTTATGTAGGAGGTGGTTTTTTGCATTAAAACACTAAAGCCTATTGAAGTTAAAAGTTAATTTTAAATTAATATAAATATGAGTAATGCCCTTTGAAATGGATTTACTGTTTCCATTTAGTTACACTTTTTTTTCCATAAAGGTATTTCTGTGTTTTGCCCCTATTTCATTATTCCTAATATACAAGCTACCAAATCAAACTTTGAAAGTGCTATTCTTAGTGTAAAATAATAGATATTCATGCTTAAAATTTGGAAATCATAGAAGAAATTATAAATTAATTTTAAAAGAAAAAATTTACAAGTGTCTGTAATTTGCTTAACTTTATGTGATTTTATATTGATTCTTTCAGTAACTATTTTACCTCAGAGTATACACTTTTATACTGTTATATTCAATCAGTCCTTTTATTAATGAGTTGAATCTGTGTCTCTTAATTGTTAAGAATATTCTATAAGTTTAGATTTTAAAAATGTAATTTTAGGCAGGTGAACACATGTAATCTAGCTGGAATTTTTCAGAAGCAAGAAATTGAGATATACAATTTTTGTTTGTTACCACAGTATTGCTTAAAATAGATTTTTTTGTAAAATGTATACTATCCTACACTTCCTTCTGTAGCTGTATGTCTTCTACACGATAAGATGCCAAATTTCAGTGTTTCCAATTACAAAAATACTTGTTTTTATTCTTCATAGGCCTTTATCAAAATATTATGTGTAAAAATATATGGTTATAGAACACTTGTTACTTATTCTTAATGTAAAAAGCAAAACCTGTAGTTTAAAAATAATACCTATTGATGGTTAAACATCACAGAGTTCTTTCAGTTTTTTTCTAAGCATGTGTGTCATTGGCCACAGGGCCTGAGCTGCAGCTGGCAACACTGATAAAATTGTTATAATTTGACAATTGTTTTATCCCTCTAACTCAGAAAGAAAAAACATAAATGAATTTATCTTAACGAGACTCCACATATTTTATTAGGACAGTTCAAGTCTTACATCACTTGGAATCGCAGACTGTTTCAAAGCCCCAGCCCTACTTCATTCTTGCACTTTACTGTGGACATGAGCGTATAATTTTGCTGGCTGTCTTGTTAGTCTCTTATTTTCTCAGACATGAGTCAGTGGTCCTTGTGGACACCCCCGTGGACGAGGGCAGTGTGAGAGGTCTTGGGTGTGGCTGGGGCTGAGTCTATGAGGCCACCTGGGAGAAGCTGCTTTCCCGGAGTGACTCGCTGATTGGGACAGGCAGTGATGGGAGTGTCGGCGCCGCCAGGTGGATGCGGACCTGCCATGGGGAAGTTATTATTGACTGTGTATTATTGAGTAAAGCTTTTTGAATAAATAATTAATAGACTCATTCTGTGTTTAACTTGAAGATCTAGGAGATGAGACATACAGATTTTTTTCTCATTGAAAAAATAACAAACATCTGCCATGATAATATATTATAATGTAATTATTATATTAAGTAATGATCATTTATCTTTGCTTTTGCGATACAAATACTGCTACAATTGGTTGATCGATTCATTTGTTTCCAAAACACAAGTATGGGTACGTGCCACTTTCTTGTAGGAGATTGGCAAGGAATAAGCAGACAACGCTTTTGCTCAAAAAATTTCTGCTATCAGGAAAGACATCTTCTTAGGGTACTATTGAGATTAGATAAATGTAAATTCCTAGCAGGGGAGCTATTGCATTAAAGAGTACGCACATTTAAAACTCTGTTAGATATTGTTCGATTGCCCAGTAAGGTGGTCACCTATAAGGACTGATCAAACAATATGATGTGTTTAAATAAAATAAAATTACAGTAAAGATTCATTTGTCTCCCTCAAATTACTCACCCTGTCTTTGAACACAGCTGTTCTATCACTTTTGCCACTTGCAGAAGCTCTTCTGGAAGTCCCTTTTCATGAGTGTCGTTATGAAGTGCAATAAAAATGTGGCGAATGCTGCTGCAGAGCTCCATCTAACAGCACGTCAGGCAAGTAAAAGCATTAGAGTGTGTCCTCATCCACCTTAGTCACCAGAAGTGTCTCCATGTAACTTCCGACTCTTCCCCAAAGTCAAAATGCTCATGAAAGAGAAATGATTTAAATTGATTCAGGACATGGAAGCAGCCATGATGGTCAGCTAAAGACACCCACAGAATAGACTTTAAGAACTGTTTTAGAATGTGGCAAGAATGATGAGATAAGTTTATTTCACTGAGGGGGACTATTTTGAAAGGAATTAGTGGCTGTGTACCTTTTAATACATTTTCCAAAAAAGTTAAACATTCACCATAATTCTCGATCATACCTCTTTTGTGATCGACTATAAAGAATTGTACACTTCCAAACATCGCACCCATGCTGCTCAATTGACTTTGGCCAGCTTGATTCCTAAAGCTAGCTGCCATTGTTTCGAACTTCAGTGACCCCCAAGGCCTGGGTGTTACAGGGTTAGTCCTCAGCACGGTGCTTTGGGAGGTGGAACTTCTAAGAGGTGGGGTCTAGCAGGAGGTCTTCTGGTCTTTGAGGACCTGCCTTTCGAAGGGATAGTGGGACCCCTGACTGCTTCTCCTCTTCCTCCCTTCTGTGTTCCAGCCATGAAGTGTGTGGCTTACCTGTACCTGGTACTGTACACTATGATGTACTGTTTTGCCAGTCCTCGTGACAAGGGAGCCTGTGGACAATGGGCTGAAATGTCCAAAACTCTGAGCCGAAATAAACCTTTTCTTTTTATAATTTGATTACCTGAGGTATTTGTTATAGTAACAAAAATCTGACTAATACGCTACCATCTCAGTGTCATATTATATTGCATTTAATTACCTATGAGGAAATGCAAACATAATTTTGTAAATTATTTTGCTATGCTAATTCATCTCTGATATACCACTTCATAGCTTTTGGCTTTACATTATCTCTTATTGGTCTATTCATTTTTCCCTATAATCTTTAATCAAAATTCTGTATTTGTTTTCCATATTGTCTGTTGTGATTTTAAATTCTGTCTTGCTCAGAAGGGCCACCTCCAATTCATGCTTATAAATATGTTTTGTAATTATAGTTAATTCTATTAATTCAATTCCTGCAGCAACCACTTTTTCCCTTCTAAATAGCAAGTGAAATTGCTGTTACCATGAAATAATCTTTTTATCCCCACTGAGCAGCCACTTTCTGAAGCATTTTGAAAGCCATTTTCATCATAGTCTCAATTTCCATTTTGTGTTTGGATTTGTTTCCAGTTAATTCTAATTCCAAATACATCTGTTATAGTTTCATACTACTTGTATAGGTATTTTTCTTCCAACATATTTTTTCAAAAGAAGGCCATTTTAAATTGCCTTGTTTTGAAATAATTCCATACTCTTAAGGAGTTAAACAAATAATACAGAATTCCTTCATGCCATCACCTAGCTTATTCAATGTTAAAAAAATCTTAAAAACTATTATATAATGAGGGAGTTACCAGTGATACAATGTATTAACTAACAGTACAGACTTTATTCATGTTTTTTCTATTCATTGCAGTTATTGGCCCGAATTCCTATCCAGGATCTTGCATTGCATTATGCCTCCTGTCTTCCCTCATTTCCATCCATATCAGCTGTTCCTTTATCTCTCATGATCTTGATACAGTGCTTTTGTAAAGTGCTAGTTATTTTATTAGATGTCTCTAAATTTGAATTTGTCTGATATTTCTCTATTATTAAATGCGGATTATGTAGTTTGAGCACAAATGCTATAAAGCAATGTGTATCTGAGTAATGGCTTTGGGAGGAACATAGGACACTTCCTACATGTGATTTCTAACTACCTTTCATCACTTGGTGGTGTATCTAAGTTGAATCACTGTTTCATTATTGTTTCCCCCTTTCCAATTATTAATATCTTGTAGGAAAACACTTTGGAATTGTGCAAATATCCTGATCCTCGTAATGCTTTAATCCACTGATTTTAGCCTCCACTAACTGATCTTCACTGCAACAATTATTACTGTGGAATTTGCCAAATAGTAGTATCTTTTTTTTTTAGTAGTATCTTTATCAGTATTCTGCTTTTATATTTAATCTTCTCACATAACAGTCAACAATGAAGCCAAGACAGAGTCTGGTGTTGTGGTGCAATTTGTTCATCTGGACAAAGCTGTGACAGTTAAAGTCATATTTCAGAATTTATGAATAAGTAGTATTATTCAGAATTGGTCTTTAATGTCTCCCAAAGGCCCATATACTAAATGCTTGGTTGCCGGCTTTTGGTGCAACTGGGAGGTGGTGCCTGAGGACGCTGTATGATAAGGTGTGTGCCCTGGAAATGGATACCAGGGCCTCATCTTCCTCTTGTCCTTCTTTTTGCTTCCTGGCCACCATGCGGTGAGCAGTTCTTACTGTAACACACTTCTGCCATGAGGTGCTGTCTCAGCGCATGTGCCAGCTATGGGAACAAGCAACTATGGACTGAAGTTTTTGAAATCATAAGCCAAAGGAAATCTTTCCTACTGATAAGTTGATTATCTCAGGTGTTTTCACAGTGACAGAAAGCTGATGAAGACAGTAAGTATATTCAAAGAAATCTCAAAGGTCTGAAGTATCATTTCAATGACACCGTCAAAAGAACAGTTTTGCGATAATTCTTCCATGATAAGGACAGTTGGGTATATAATATGGTTTGAGAATCTGAAGTTATTTTGGGGAATTTTAATATTTTTGTGAGTTACATGCATGTGGCTAGCTGATAAGTTACTTTCTGAGCCAAGCACTGAATTAATGAATAATGTCTAAGGAAAAAACTGGTATCTTCCACCTTAAAGGCAGAATTTTAGATTGAAAAACAATTGAAAATTTCATGCTCTAAAAAACTTAACACTATTCAAAAATATGTCAACCATTTTCTCTTGTATCAACAGTAGACTGTTAGATAAAAGAAGTTATGAACTTTCAGACCTGTCATTTGTACAATTCACTTTGCTTTACTGGCTTAAAAACATCTGCTAGGCAGCAAGTGCCAGCCCGGAACTTAAATACACATTTCAAATCTAATCATTTGTCAGAACAACTTTGCAAAAGTGTTATTTTTTGAACATCATCCCAAATCTTCAGTCTCAAATATGTTTTTCTTAAAATTTATCTAATATAAAAGACAAGTATGGGTACAGTCGCAGAGTGTTATTTGAAGAGAAAGAAAGTGAGATATTTAGATGGATGAATTAAAGAGTATGCAACTGACAGCAGTACAAATTTTCACCTAAAACTGTCTTGTTAAAAAACTCTAATACTTTTCTTTTTAACCCCCTTTATATGAACTAAATTATATTATATATCTATATGATATATTTGATATGATATATGTAAGTTTTTTTAAAGAAATAAATGTATTAGTATTCACTTTTTATAAAACTGACTTCATAAGTTTAGAAATCATTGGCAAATACCTGAATAGACACTAGTTATTTTCTTGGTCTCTGGGTGCATACTTGAACAGAGTACTCCCACCTTCATGATGGACATGCAACTTTAAGGACCTATAATGTGTCTTTGTTCAGGTGTTGCTATTTTGGATTTTGTTTTTTTAAGAGTAAAGCTCAGCCTTCTCTGATTGATGTAGTTACTAAGCTTTCCCGCTGTCTCACATCAGCACTTATTATCCTCAGACTGAGTAGCCAGATAGGGACTGCTGAATCAATGGCATGGAAATTTTAAATCCTATATATTGCTAGTGTATGGTTACAAGATCAACAAATATTTGGGTATAAAATAGTTTTCTATCCAGAAAACTATTAAAATATCTACTGAAGGAAAGATTTGGATTAGGAGTTCTCAAATATTTTGGTCTCAGAATTCATTTGCAATCTTAGTATTTGGAACCCAACGAGCGTTTGTTTAAATGGTTTGTGCTAGGTGATAGGCAGCTCCTACCTCGGTCCTCACACCCTGATTCAATCTCCTTCTTTTGAGTAAGCTATCTATGACTCACATTTAGCAACTAGAATGTGGTGAAAGGAGAAGGTGAGCTCTGAATAAAAATTGGTACATTGACTCGAAGATCACATGGACAAAGCACATTTAAAGACTACTCTGTAAAAGAAATTGAGGTTATATGCTGGCAGACAATGTAGACATACTTGCCATTATCTCAGTACCTGAACCGGGGTAATGTTTGTCACATACTCATCTGCATAGTCGCTGGTCATAATTGTCAATGTAGAGTATGGAGAGGTCTGGGTGCTCCACAATGGAAAGAAGAGTCATAACTACAGTAGAATTGTATCATCAGCAGAGAAAAGATAAAGAAGATACCTAGGGGTAGGGGTGGTATTTGAGGATAAGAAAAATGGTAGGAGCGCAGGAATTGTAAAAGCAGAGGTAGGTCCACTTGCTACAATTAGTTCTTCACTGCTGGCAGTTGAAATCATGGATGATTATTCTTATTAAGAAGGTCTATAGATTTTGTTGCCTGGGAATTTGGAATCAGAAGTGATCAAATAATAATCATGTATTTCTCTTAGATTTCATCAAAATTAATCCTAAGAACTACACTGTGCCTTTATGTACATTTCTTGAAAATGTCAAGAGGGAGTTTGTTTCCTTAAAAATTTATATTTCATAAAGAAGCTTAGAATTAAACTCCTGTTTTAAGGTTATCTTTAATAAAAACAAGAGTAGCAGAGCTCTTTTTTACACTTGATTGTGCGAAAAAATTCTATTTTATTTTGCTTCCGTGCATCTCGGTCTTATGAAACCTGACTTTTTAAAAATTAAACTTAGATTCCAAACTATGAGACTCTACACAGCATATTTGCTCTCTCTGCTTCCTTGCTTCTATTACTCCCCAGGGCCGTCTTCATCTCTTCCCCAGGAAGCCAGCTTCCAAGGCTGGCCAAGATATGATGTATCTAAATTTACCATCGCTCGGTGTTATTGCTCAGCCTCGTTGCTCAATTCATGTTTACAAGTTTCCACCAAACCCTCCCCTTTTTATAATTTTATACTTCTTTTCTCCAGAGGGCACTTTTTCGCTTCCTCTGTTTTATGCTGAGTTTTTATTTTGGAAAAAAGTCTGTTCTGTCTTTTTCCCAATCAAGTGTTAGCTGGAACTTTACTATATATTCCTAGTGGTTGCCAATTGACTTTAGTAATCCCTGAAAATCACCTTTTGGTTGTCAGTTTTGTGTCACTGTGTCCTGGACAGTGAGGTGACTGACCAGTGTTCTTTCTGAGAGCAGCTGCTAGCAGATGGCTTCATCAAACTGCACTATTCTTTGGAGTCTCTAAGAAGGAAGAGAAGTCCTTTTGGTCTCAAACGTTTAGGATTATAAATTTCTCTGGATTTTAAGCCATTAAATTTGGTCATGATTCTGTGTTTCATTATAGAAATTCTGTGTAATAACTTTTATTTTCTCACGATGCTTGTAATTTCTCCCATGGTTTCGTATAGGACCTATGCTGCATTAATATTCAGCAGGTCTGATGGTTTTAGATAAGAAAATGTTCCAACATACTTGTTGCCATGTGATTATGCCATACAATTATATCTGGGAAAATCTTGTTGCTGGTAGTAAAAGTTATTAAATTCTAAGAGCTCAGAAGAATTTAAAAGAGGCATTTCTAGGAAAAGGGCAGGTATCATACACAGGCAAGCCAAATTATTTTATTTGCTTTGTTAATGTTCTTCCAAATAATATTGGATCTCCCACTCGAGCATGATAATATACAGACGTTTATGGTATTGAAATGGGGTAAATTGATGATGACTACAGACTTTTTTAAAAAATGTGCACCAATTACTTAGGCCTTGGAGCTCCTGTGAGCAACAGAATGTCTTTGAATCTTTGCCACACCTTCGGTGTAAACCTGTTTCCCTGATAGCCCAGAACTCTACTGTGAGTATGAGAAAGTGGGTCATGGAGAAAGGTCCTTTTGGCCTGCCGTGCTTTAGAATATCATCATATGGTTCATTCCAGGTGTGTCTTCTCACAGGGTGTTTGCTTTTCATAGCAGTGTCCTTCTTATTACAATCAGGTACAACCCTCCAGACTTGATGTTACTGGTTTAAACTAGGCTTAGAACTGAGTGTGTCACATTAGAAGAAACTGCATAATGTATTGACAGATAAGCATTAATATAGAAAATGGTGCCGTATTATGGGAGGCAACTGGGAAATCGCACGTGAGAGACTCAGTGGTGCAACTGGCCTGGGACAGCTCATAATAAGTCCTGGAAAGGAACAGAGAGGTGACAGGCAAGAGAGAGTGCACTCTAAAAATCGCAGTTCAGACCTGCTGGGATTTCTACAGCAAAGTCAAATACAAAAGTGGCATGGATACAAGTACTAAAGAGCACAGTGATACTCATGGAAAAATAACATGAAGATAAATTTTAAAAAGAAAACTTTAAGATAAACATAAAATCAGGTAGTTTTATTTTCAACTTCAAACTTGAAGATGGATATGATCATTGGTTTAATCAAAATAGGATCTTAATAACACAAACACTGAAATTCCACAATGTACCATAAGCTACAAGTAAAGCATGACTTCCAGTAGTTTATGTAAACGGAACCATAATTATGAGGTATTTTGACTTATACTTTACATCAAAGTATGGAAAAATATGAAATATTTTAAGGAGATATTTTCATACTGTCTCCTGCTATGAGTCTGAAAAGGATAATATATAACAGATAGCTATGTATTTCATGTTATACCTTAAGATTCAGGACCTATGAGAGAGATAAGGCCATTGGCATCTTGGTGTAAAGAAAATATAAAACAAGTAAACAAACAAAACTTTGTGGGGGAAAGAACCCAAATATTTCTGGGATTTATCAAAGGATTATGCATTCTTGATTCTATAGGGAAACATACATTTTTAATTTGGACTGACTTGGGAAATTGGAAGGATGACTTTTACAAAGCACATCTTTGTGCCATTTAACAAAAAAACACAGTCCAAAGAAAAGCTCAAACATGAGAAATAACTACTATAGGATAGAAAGAAGTGGTTGAGCAAATATCTATATGGAATTATTTGTATCAATAGCTGAGTTCTATACCCAAAAATCACAAATATCAGTCAAAAGGGTTTAGGCCTATCTACCAGTCCTGAGCAATTGGCACATTTCCACACAGAAACATCATCAATGCTACGCTTTACAATAATTGTGAGAAAAGGGGCATTCTTGACATCATAATGATTCTGTAATGGCAGGACAAAAGTAATTTGTCATCAATAAAATATGAAGAATAACATCTTCAAGTTGTAATTTAATCAATGGCTGGAATTAAGAAAATTTCTAAATTCTGGTGGCTTCTGCATATTAAATAATCCATGAAATAATGTTTAGAGATAAGGATAACACAACCTGTGTGAGTCTAGAGAAGAGGAACCTATTAAAGGGGAAACACAGGTTTTGATATTTCTGGAAGAGACAGTCATTCGCCATCCTCCCCTCGTGCTACACAACCAGAAGTCTGACTGTTGGCTAGATACATGGCTGTCTATTACAGATACTACTTTCCACATCCTGTAGACAGCTGAAGGAGACCATGTCACCAGGACTGCTCAGAGAGATGTGAGGGGGAAGAGCTGCATTCACAGTGTTTGTACCCTTCAGGGAAAGAGGCCCCTCTCTTGCCCTTCCTTGTCTCCCTCTGTGTGCCGCAGTGCAGACATAGTCTTGAGATACCTTGAAGCATGTGCATGGCCTTGAAGATCGTGAAGCAACCCAGGTAAGAAGGAGCCAGGAACTTGATGGCCTTATAAAGCATAGCTGCCATTTTTCCCCTGACTATGTAAGTCAAAATCAATGTGAAAGAAAGATACATTTCCTCAGAGTTTAAATCATTGTTAATGTGGGTATCTATTAAGGTAGTATAAGTATCTTGATTACTGTAGCATTAATATCTTAAGAGTTTCCAAGATTTCATTTGTTTAATTATACGCCAAAGGACACAGGCTGTAGAGTGGAGACCAGCCTCTGTGGGAAGCTTTATTGTCTCCTTATTGCAAGAGGATTCCATGCTAGTATGTAAAAGGGTACTGGGGGAGAGAAAAAATCCTACACAAATTCATCTTTGTCTTGAAAGGTGTTATACAAAATACCTGACCAGCATCCTTTTGAAATATCAATGTTATGAGAAAAAAGAAAAGACTCTGGGACTATCATAGATTGGAGAAGATCAACAAAAATGATGACTAAATACAATGTGATGTCCTGGATTGAATCCTGAAACAGTAAAAGAAAATTAGTGGAAACTGTTGGTAAATCTGAATAAAGTCAATAGTTCAGGTAAAAATGTTACATCAATGTTTATTTCTTACTTCTAATAATTATACCATGAATATAGATTGTTACATGAGTAGAATGTGTAAGCAGTACACAGGAAATCTCCTTGTAATCTTTGCAATTATTTTGTAAGTCTAAAATAATTTCATGCTAAAAATTATGAAAATAAACATATTTTACAAATATGTATGAGACTAGGGTGAATGCCTTCTTTCCACACTAAATGAATCTGTAATTCCCACCTGTAAATTATATGTGAAGGGGTCATAAAATGGAATTCAAAGAAAATGATCCAAATTATGCACTTTGATAACATTATGATTGAGTCTGGGGCTTAAAATACTATCTAATTAAAGTAGGTACAAAAGATACAAGGAAAAGAAGAAGACATGTAGAAGATAAACAGTATCTTGAATGAATAGCAATGAGTGGTTAGAGGCCAAAAAATAATTACACATGGGCAACAGCAATTTTAATTAAACTCTAAATTTGATAGATATTATGTTCTCGCACTGCAAGGTAAAACATTAAAGAAGAATTTATTATATGTGAACACAAGTTCTAGAGGCGATGCTACCATCATTTGGAAAGTAAAACATAAGAAAAAGGAAGGAAATGGAACCTAGCATGGAAACACAGTGCTTTCTAGAGAGGAATATTTTCATTTTCATTCCTGATGGCAAAATGGGCAAATGCAGATGGAGGCAGAAGTCTTCAGTCTCTAAAGCTGATCTTTGGGGCTCGGTGGTTCCTGAATAAAGCCTGTGCATGATGGACTGTGGGCGTTGTCTGCGATGAATATAACGGCCATATACCCAGCTGGAGCTTTCCCACATTCAGCCAGTGTACATGTTGTGAATGGGGAGTGAAAGACAAAAAGTAAACAACAAAAATATAAAACATGTTCTTTTATGCTTGTATCAGTTATTTTGCATCAGTGTGCTGATTATCACTGGATGAGTCACAAATTCAAACACAACTATGAATTACTAGATAACGCAGAACTTTTACACAAGAGATTACTTCTGACACTGCAAAATAAAACTTCAATAATAGTTTTAGTAATTTGCTTATGACTATTCCTACAAGTTCTTTTAATTGAGAGTAAATAAAACTTACTTCATTAGCATCAGTAAAAATTACTTTAAGAACCGAATGAATTTAACACAACTGTATCTCTAAATTCACCAAGAATAGATTATAAAAGCATACACAACAGTTTCCCGCGCTATTGCATAGGGGATGTGTTTTGGGATGTCATTACCATGTAATGTAACCATGGAAAAATTTATTATGTTCCTGTGAAGATCAAACGGAATTTTGAAGTTGCAAGTAAATGTCATGTTACAGTGAGCTAATTCAATAAACTGCTTCACTTCTTTTGCCACAGAAAAGAAAATATTTTGCTGTTTTCTACATTGTTCATAGCATGTAAAATAGCATGCTTTATTTTAAAACATTCATTGAATATAATTCTGACAGTTAAGTGAGTTCAGTCATAAATATGTATGTCTGGCACATATATATATATCTCACTTCTTTTATTGTTTCCAATGATATTAGATTGCTCAGAAAAGTAGTCATAGTATACAAAACATAGTGTTTAGCAAATAGTAAATGAAAAGTTAATTGGCTAAATATAGTACTCATTAATTTCTACTGGTTTATCACATTCTTCTCAATGTAAAAATAAAAGAAATTGACTTTTTTTTTTTACCTAAACTTTCATTCCATCTAACTAGGGAGGTTTTCTCTGAAGAGACATATGAATTCATAGATGTCACAACACACTGAAATTAATTTGCTGCATTTTACAAATTTTATTTATAAATTCAAGAAACAATCAATATTAAGAATATATTAAAATAATATAATGGAATAAGGACATTTGAGAAGAGACTGAGAGAGTGTACAGTGCAGTCCACTTAAATTTTTAAAATCGTAATGAAAAATTTGAGTCTCCCAGAAAAAAACAGTGTGTGGAGGGGTGAAGTGGAAGAGACATTTGTAAGGTCATTTAGAGTTCATATATGTGACACTTGGCCTTCTCAGCTCATCTCTTTTCATTACACTACTTAGTATGGTCCAATTTACAGATTATTCTGTGCTATACAAAAAATATTTTAGAAATTTTAAAGGTTTTATATTCAACAGATAGTTTATAATACACTGGAGTGGTAATAAAGCAAAAATAAATCACTATTAGTAAAAATATCTGACCAGATATCAGTTTGAAATAACAGAAGAATTTCAAACATCTATTGAATTAGAGCTAGATACTTAAATATATACATAAAGTATATATAAATATATACTGTAATGCATGGTAACCTATTCCACTGTTACTTTTGAATTCACTATTAAAACCTCAATATTGAAATTCATTACTGAACAGTACCCAATAATTCCCAAGGAACTCTAAATATAATATTGTCTTCAGTTTACATTAATAAGAAATAAGTCTAATGATATTTCTAGCAGAAATTAAACCCTTAATTCTGGTATTCTATGATTGAAATATTGGTCTGATTCTGCTATATCTATCTAAATTTTAGAATATATTATAGAAAGGCTGAAATATGAATCAGTGTACTAAAAGTAAATGTCAGTATGAATTGATTTTCCTTCTTTTCTCCTACTGTGATGCCTCTGTTTATGAGTAACTGGAAACATATTTATACGTTATATTTCCTTAATTTTTGTTCAGTGATCTTTGAACAGCAGTATTTGCCAGCGAGTTTTTTGGAAGCCAGTATGTGACAGGGAGATCTTGAAGGACACTTGTTCTTATGACCCACATGTGCTCTACTTAATTGAATCAGAAATTTGCAATACATGCAGTTCATTGGGGGATAGAGAGAAAGACAGGTATTTCTTTTGTCCATAAAGTATGTAAATAAATTTGGATTTAGCAAAAAAGCATTTGAATGGCTCCATTATGCCACAGATTCTCAGAATCTGTGGCCTAGTTGGAAGAAAGAGATGAGAACAAAGGAGAAATCAGGAGGAAAGACAAAGGAGGAAAGAAGAGGAACTTGTTCAAGACAGGAGTGCTCTTGTTCAGGAGAGGAAAGACATTTACTAGAAGGAAAGTAGAGGCCGCGTGTCTCTGTATTCTTACCTTAAAACCATGGAGTGAAAACAACAGCAATGAAAACAAATCAAAACAACCCCGAAATAGTAGTTTGGGGGTCGTTTGTACTTTATGTTTGATTCAGAGTTACCCTGATCGGATTTTGAACAGGTCATTTGGAATGCTAATAAATTTAGACATATTAGAATATTTTACACAGCTTTTAAACAAAGGAAAATAATTTTTATAGTTAATTTTGAATGATTTTTGTAGAGTATGTAAAAAGCATTGAAACAAGCCAAACTATAGCAACAGGTGAGTCAATCCTTCGGTCTGGATTTCTGGTCATTATCAGTGAGAGGTCCAGGAAGGGAGCTGATGAGAGTAATAGAAGTCAGACATATTCTAGAATCTGTTATCTATTAAGATGCTCAAAATCACCATAGAACATCTCCACCAGTGTATTTTAGGAAGAGGTAAGGGTGGTAAAATATTTGGAGAGTGACTGCTTTTAGGTGAAATTTTGCCAGTAGCACTTAGAGAATAAAACAAATAGATTCTTGAATGTAGAAATTTTTTGGTTATTGTTGTATTCTGTTACACTTTCTCTTGGATTTTTCCATATGAAATTCTGAGATCAAAGACCCAAACTGGCTTTTGAACATTAGTTTTCCCTCAGTTTATACAATATATTCCCTACTGGTAATGGTAGTCGGTGCTAAATTGTTTGGACAAACAAACAAATGAACATGCCAAAAGAAACCACTATCTCCTTTGTTACTCTTATTAATTTTTGTGTTGACAAGGCAGTATCACCTCCAAAAATCTCATTAAAGCGTATTATTTGGTGGTGTTTTAACCATCAACTGAGCAGGTAGCTAGGTGAAATACATTTAAAAGTGACATTAGTCACAGAGAGGGAATTTACTAGGAAGAAGAGGGAAAACAGAGAAGAACAAGAAGAAGGAGAAGAAAAGGAAGAGGAAGAAGAAGGAGAGACAGAAGAGGGAAAGAGTGATGGAGAAGGAGGAGAGGCTGGAGGAGGGAGAGGAAGAGGACAGGGTGGAGAAGGAGAAGAAAAAGAGGAGAAAGAAGAGGAGAAGGGGGAGTGGAGGGGACAGAGAAGTGGGAAGAGGAAGAGGGGAAGGAGAAAAAGAGGAGGGGGTTCTGAGTGATCCATCAGCAACATGCTTATTACAAGCACACATTTTACTTTTCTTTGGTCCCTACAAGGGTCAAAGACTTGAATGCATAGTAAGCATGGAAAAAATACTCAAAATGATTGATAATTAAAGAAAATGAAGTATCAATTAGTGTAATGTGCCTGGAGGGGATCAGGAATTGAGAGAAATCCAAAATGGCGAGCTACATTGAAAACTTTTCAAGCCCAGGATTATATGGGTAAAAATCCCATTATGAGGTAGTCAGGGGGTTACTACTTTAGTTCTTTCCAAGTGACCAAATTGTCTCCTCTGAAAGATTAGTGATATTTTCATGTTCCAAAGGTTTAGCATCACTTTATATTTCTTAGAAAATTATGAAAATATTTCTATTACCTCTAAGGAAGGACTCTATAAATGTGTATATTATTTGTATGTTTATTATAAATATATATAAACATATATATGTTTTAATTTCAAAACTGGATGTTAAATGAACTACAGCGATTTTTAAATGGTTGGTTTTCCTTCAGCCTTTTCTTTGATGTTATACTTTTTCATTTTGAGTCATAAATATAGTTGTTATTGCTAAACAAAAGTACTCAATATTCTAAAGTGACTTGTCTTTTAAAGACAAGCACATATTTTCATGGGTTTTTAAATTCCTTCATAAGAATGAATAAAAACAATCCGCACTTGTTTGTTTCACAATTCCAGAGTTATTCCATTTGGATACTGGAAAGAATAGTGCCTTCATATATTTAATATTCCTAAGTAATTATTTTGGTTAAGAAATGTCTGTGCCAAATCAAATTCTGAATGTGCATCATTTTTTGGCAATAGTGTGGGTATTTCCATGCTTTCTGATCTTTCCTTTTCATGTTTGTGTTTAGCTAATGTTTAAATAATTTATGAAAAGTGTATCAGTACTAACATATTTCTCTTGCAAATATGTTAGGAACAAAGAATAATAGTACACTAAAATGTTCAGGTCACCTAAAGCTATTCTGGAAATGCAGATTCCCATTCAGTCGTCTTTGGATGCATGTTGTGGCTTATACCTAGATGTCTGCACCAAGCCTCACACGCTCCTAGGTGGGGTTTTCTGGAGGTGGCTAGATCTAGGGTGTGTGGATGTGGATTAAGGGTGTATGGATATGGATTAAGGGTGTGATAAGAAAACTAGTACAGTGATTGGTTTAGCTTAGTTCTGGGTGTGGATAATGGAAAGGCCCATCCTGGAGGTGGGTGGCACCACTCTAATTTGGATGAGATAAAAGGGAAAAGGAGACTTGCTGTTGCCTGGTTTCTTACCTGCCACAACACAAACTGCTTCTCCTCTGCCGTGCGCTCTGCCTCGGAACCAGCCCACTACAAAAAGAAACCGCTGCAAGCAGTGAGCGGAAATGAACCTTTCCTTCTTTAACTTGTGGGTTAAAGGTCTGGAGGTTCTAATATGTTCTCAGATGATGTAGATGTGGTTGTTTGGTAGGAAGGCCCCGGGTGGTGGGAAGTAGAATTGGATGTCCTCCCTGGTAGGGAGGACTGCACTTAGCTGCACTTAGCCTGTCCTGGGTCTGCTTTCCCATTGGTGAGATGAAATTCCTGACACTTGCAAGTTAACAGAGGTGAAGCTTACTTGGGCTCATGGCTTCAGATGTCTAAGTCCATGATCAGCTGGCCGCAAGGCAGAAACATGGCAGAGAGGCACGGCAGAGCTAAGCTTATGACCTGATGGAGATCACGAAACAGCCTAGAGATGGCCTAGAGAGGAAGGGCCAGGCACCAGGTACCTTGCCCAAGGTCACCCTCCTCGACCCGTCCAGACACAATCAGATGTGTACTTTACAGGTCTCCTAGCCTTCTCTCAAGCCAGTCAGACTGACAATCAAGATTAACTGTCACACGGGGTTCTGCAGTTTTTTTTCCCCTTGATTTGCACCATAGAACCCATTGACAGGCACATGGAATCTATGGACACTTCTCAAAGTAATATAATAAACCCCCAAAATAAATAAGCTTGCAAAGTGAGTAACTAAAGAACACAGAAATTGGAGAATGGAACTAGCAGGTACTGTTTGTCATACAGTAATATATGTGCTTTGTGAGGAACTTGAAATAACAAGACCTGGCAAAGGATCTAATAACTTCTGTAATTTAGAAGTGTGATATTTTGAGATACCTGAAGGCCCTGGAGCAGGATGTGACAGTATCTGTGATTTCTATTTATGAAACGGTCTGATACCACTGTAGTTTGCTGCCCACGTTTTAATAGAAGAAAATGGCATATTTTAGTTAGTGATTAATGAAAATAAAGATGTTAGTTTCTTCAAAGCAAGCACTCCAAGTTCTTTTGCAGCAATTTTGTGACTCAAAACCAACACAAACGTCTGATTCTCTTTATGTAATAGACTATGAATTACAAAGTATAGAAGGGGAAGCTCAGAATATTTACACCACATCATCAATGGCTCTTCATTCCTGTTTTGTACATTTTCATAATACATTTTTTTTTCCGATGCTGGAGATCAAACTCAGGCCCTTTTTGTAAATATTTATGGACTATATGACTGTGTAGTTTAAAAAATATTTTAAAATGTAAAATCTTCCAAAGTCATGTTATGGGAATCAGAACTTGGCATTTACAAAATTTTAGTGGTAATTCATATTTAAAATATTTATCAAAAGTTAGCCATATGTTTGTATAAATTTAGTTGTTGAAATATGTATTATTAATGACAATAACATCTACAGTGAGGAAACTGAAAACATTACAAAGCTCACAATGGATAAACCATGGGTCTGGGGTGCGATTTGCAGGTGACGGCGTAACTTGGCACATCACCCCGGGGTCCTCCACACCAACCTGGACTGCAGGGACAACAGAATCTTTGACTCTGCATATGAAGGGGAGGACTGCACTTAGCTTATGATGAGTAACTCTCATGTCTAGATGTGAAGTCAGAGCTCCAGTGTAGGGTACATTTCTACATGTACTTAGCACCCATCCTCTGCTAGCCACAGTTATAAAAGACAACGTAATGAAAGACTGTACAAGAGGGTTTCCTGCCTTTTGGGCCATTTATGGTGGAGAAGAGACATAATGTATTGATAATGCATATATTGGTAGGTTTACAAGGGGCCAGGTGCCTATCCCAACCTAGAGACAGGTGGAAGTATTGGATGGAGTGGCACATTAAATCACGTCAGATATGATGGAACTATGAATTGGGAATTAATTGTATAGTTAGCTTTTAAAAGTCCTATTGCTCAGGATTGAATGATCCTGTTACAAATTTTAAATGTTCTAGAATTAGAATCAGCCAGAGCACTTGATACAGAAGCACTTCTTGTTTTACTCAAAGAATAGAGTGATTTGAGAAATTAATTTTCTATTTATTTGAGTCTTTCTTCATATCATTCAAAACAGTTTTATAATCTCTGTGGAATTCTCGCATATATTTTATTAAATTTATCTGTCACCTATTTTTGTCACTATTAAGTATGATATAAACCATATGTTTTTGTTTTCTTGTATCTTATCGGTAATACAGTTTCTGTTTCTAGTTTGTAGGGTTTTCATCATAAAAGGATTTCTATTTATAAATTTGTGTGCAAAGTTAAAGGACAAATGTTAGGGCTGGGGATTTAGCTCAGTGGTTAGAGTGCCTGCCTCACAACCACAAGGCCCAGAGTTCGATCTCCGAGACCAAAAAAAAAAAAAAAAAAAAATTCTCTACTAAAGGACAAATGTTTAAAATTTTCGATGAAAGAAGATATGGCCAAAATATTTTATCCAGTCAAGGAAAAGAAGAATGAAAAAGTTACTTATATTCTGGCTGTTAGTCAAAAACAATGTGTGCATGAAATGAATGTTTTAAAACAAAGAAGCTGAGGCTATCGATAACCCCCCTTGGTTTAACAAACAGTAGCAAAAACAAAAACAGAAAATTATCACAAAAATGACAACAACAAAATAACCTATTCATTCTAACATCTGCCAGTGAAAAGTTGTGTAAACGACATCCAGAGTCAGGAAGATATAGTGGGAACATTACTAAATATTTTAACAATGTAGCTGTCCATTTGGGTAGCTATAAAAATACCACAAACTGGGTAGTTTTAGACAACATAAATACTGTATATTTCTCTTGGTGCTGGAGGCTAATTTCAACACCAAGCCTCTGGCCGACTTGTGTCTACTGAGGGTTGCTTCCTGGTTCCTAAAGAGGGTCTTTCCTGTGGCCTCTTGCTGGAAGAGATGAGGGAGATGTTTTGGGCTTTTTTTCTTTTATAAGAGAAATAATCCCTCTTTTTTGAGGGTTCTATCTCTGTAGTGTAATCAGCTTCCAAAAGTCCCCACCTCTTACTATCATGATTTTGGTGGTGAAATCTCAACATGTGAATTTTGGGGAAATATAAACATTTAAACCGTAGCATTTAAACCATAGTACTAATTTTGTTAAATTTAGATATAAATTAACAACTATGAAATTTAGGACTTTAAAAGAGAATAGAAGTGTAGAAAACTTTGAAAACGATCTCATTTTATATAGTTGTATTTATTTTAGAGATACAACTAATTTACACGGGAGTTGTAAAAAAAAATTAGGAAAGAGTATTTTCTTTAATAACTGGGCATTTACATGAAGTTAGTTTTTCAGTTCTTTGTATTTGTATTTTGTTACAGTTAAATTGAGTGTGCTTTCCTGTAATAGCATATGATTACTTTTAAAAATAAAAATGTATTTATATGTATACATTTATTTATCAGTCTGAATATTTGTCTACCTGTATATATGTCTAGAAAGGTATTACAATGAAAGTCTTAATGGTAACGTTCATTAGTCCTGGATACAAGGATCCTGAGTGATTTCTTTTCACATTTGCCCTTGCACATTCTCTATTGTATTAAGAATCTATGAAAATTTATATTAGTTACCAAAAAAACTGTGATTAAAAACTTTGAAAGATACAACCATTATGGAAAACAATGTTGGGGGGCATTCAAAACTTAAAAATAGAACTACTTATGATCTAGCAATCACACTACTGGGCATATACCCAAGATAAATAAAATCTGTATGTTGAAGAGATATCTACCCTCTCACGTTCATTGCTGTAGCATTCACAATAGCAAAGAAATGGATACAACCTAAGAATCTGTCAGCTGTCGAGTGGATAAAGGAAGTATGGTGAGTACACACGATAGAATACTATGCAGACATAAATAATGCAATCCGGCCATTTGTAGTGACATGAATGAAACTGGTGATCACCAAGAGAATGTTAAACGCAGAAAACCAACTACTGCATGATCTCATGCCTACGTGGACTCTAAAAGGCTTGATCTCATGGAAGGCAGGAGTACGATGGTCACCACAGAATGGGAAAGCTGGTCATTGGGTACTAAGTTACAGCCAGAGAAGAGTGAGAACTTCTGGTGTGCTGTTGCACAATGGAGTGGCCGCAGATAACAACAAAGTCACTGTACATTTCAAAGAAAAATGGAATTTAAAAGTTTGTTCCCTAAAAGATTGATACATGTTTTTACTGGTTGAATTTTTAAAAATTCCTGAATGTGCTCTTTTAACAAAGAAATGCTAGGGGATAAATGAATTCTGCAGACTTTTCACATGATTATTTTTAAAAAGACACTAAAACAATTTTATTAAATGGAGAAATATAGGAATTTTAAGAAATAAAAAACACTGGTAATACTGCCTATAGTATAGGGTGTGCTCAGAGTCTCAAAAAAGTGAATTTTGTTTTTTGCAGTACCAGGGTTTGAACCTATGGCCTTCACTGAGCTGTATCATCAGCTCTTTTTCTAAATTATTTTTATTGACCCAGGAATATTTATTGGTACATTTTAGATATATACAACGATTGTATTCATCATAGTTAATTTGTACCTGTATATGATACATCTTGGTATTTTTCCCCTTCCCCACACTCCCTTCAACTCCTCTTCCCATCCTTATATACAACAGCTTCATTTATATTTTCCTTTTTTTTCTTTTCTTTTCCTTTTCCCTTCCTTCCTTTCCCCTTCCCGCCTCCAGTTCTCCTTTCTCACTTGACTATTTTTTTCACAATATCTATTACATATTTTTGTCCTTATTTACACTTATGGTTTCTCAAGCCAGAGAAACAATGTGATATGTACTAACATGTCTAATTTATTTTGCTTAAGAGTACATTCGTAAGGTTCATCCACTCACCTGTAAAAGTTTCAGGTTTATACTTTTTATGGCAGAGTAGTACTCCATTGTATATATTTAAAAAAGCACATCTTCTTTATCTGTTCATCAGTTGCTGGGCATTTGGATTCTTTCCAAAATTTCACTATTACAAACTATTTTGCTATAAACATGGTTGTGCATATATTGCTGTGGCATGGTGTTTTTAATTCTTCCAAGAAGGTACCAAGAAGAAGAATAACTGGGTCAAATGGAACCTCTAGTTGTAGTTTTTTGAGGAATCTCCACACTGATTTACACAGTAGTTGGACCAATGTACACTCCCACCAACAGCGGAGGATGGTATCTTTTTCCTCACAGCCCCGCCAGCGTTTGTTATTGGTTGATTTCTTGATAATAGCTGTTCTTTCTGGAGTGAGATGGAATCTTTGCATTGTTTTAATTTGGATCTCTCAATGACCAGTGATGTTGAACACTTTTTCATATACTTATTTGCCCTTTGTACTTCCTCATCTGAGAAGTGTCTATTCATTTCAAATGCCCATTTTGGACTGGGTCTTTAAATTTGGAGGGTCTGAATTCTTTGTGTATTCTAAATGTTAGACCTTTGTCGGAGGAGCAGCTGGCAAAATTTTTTTCCTGTTCTGTAGGTTGTCTCCCCACTCTGTTGTGATTTCTTTTGCTGTGCAAAAGCTTTTTAATAGGATGTGATCCTAGTCACTGATTCTTTGTATTATTTCCCATGCAGTCTGAGTTTTGTTCATAAAGTCTTTGCCTACACCTATGTCCTTAAGAGTTCTTCCTATTCTGTCTTCCAGCAAATTTAGTGTTTCTGCTTTAATGTTTAGATCTCTGATTCACTTCGATTTTAGTTTAGTACATAGTGAGAGACATGGGTCTCGTTTTAGTCTTTGGCATATGGAAAGCTAGTTTTTCTAGCACTATTTATTAAAGAGATTATATTTCTTCTGGTGAGGGTATTTGGCACCCTTGCCAAAGATGAGGTGGTTGAGTGTGTTTGGGGTTGTTTCTGCATCTTCTAGCCTGTTTCATTGATCCTTGGGTTTTTTTTTTTTTGCCAATATTATGCTATTTTTATCACACTAGCTTTATATTATAATTTCAAGTCAGGGATTGTGATGCCTGCTGCCTTGCTCCTGTTGCCCAGAACTGTTTTTGTTTTCTAGGTCTCTTCTGGTTCCAGACGAATTTTATGATTACTTTCTCTAATTCTGTGAAGTATGCTATTAGTGTTCAATTGGAATTGCATTAAATCCATGTATTAATTCAGGAAGCATGGCCATTTTTGCTGTTGGTTTTTCCTAACCAAGAATGAGGGATATGTTTCCATTTTCTGACATCTCTTTCAATCTCCTTTTTCATAGTACTGTAGTTTTCAATGTAAAGATTTTTACTGGCTTTGTTAGATTTATTCCTAAATATTCCCCCCCCCCTTTTTTTTCAGTGCTATTGTGAATGGTGTGGCTTCCCTAATTTCTCTCTCAGTGAGTTTGTCACCTGGGTACAGGAATGCTGTTGATTTTTGAGTGTTGATTTGTATCCTGCTAAGTGACTGAACTTGGTTATTAAATCTAGAAGTTTTTTGGAGGAGTTTTAGGGGTCTTCTACATAGAGTATCATGTCATCTGCAAATAATGATAATTTAACTTCCTTTCCTATCTTTATTCCATTAATTTCTTTCTCTCATCTAATCACTTGGGCTAATGTTTCCAGAACTATATTGAGTAAGAGTGGTGAGAGTAGACATCCTTGTCTTGTTCTGGATTTTAGAGTGAAACTTTCAGTTTGTGACTTCTTAGTATGATGTTGGCCGTTGGTTTGTCATAGATGGCTTTTATCAGATTGAGATATAGACCATTTATTCCTATTTTCTTTGAGGCTTTAATCATGAATGGGTGTTGGATTTTGTCAAACGCTTTTTCTGCATCTATTGAGATGATCATGTGGCTTTTGTCCTTGGCTCTGTTAATGTAATGTATCACATTTATTTATTTGTATGTGGTGAACCATCCCTGCATCCCTCGGAAGAATCCTTCTTGGCCACAGTGTATAATCTTCTTGATGATTTGTTGCATTTTGCTTGCCAGTATTTTATTGATAATTTTTCCATCTATGTTCATTTGGGAAATTGGCCTGTAGTTCTCTTTTTTGGTTGGATCCTTTTCTAGTTTTAGTATAGGGGTAATGCTTGCTTTCAGAAATGATTTTGGGAGTATTGTTTCCACTTCAATTCCATTAAAGAGTTTGAGAAGTAGCAGCATTAGATCTCTAAATTTTTTGTAGAATTCAGTCGTGAATCCATCAGGACCTGGACTTTTCTTTGTTGATAGGTTTTTAATCACCTCTTCAATTTCAATGGCTGGCGTTGGGTTATTTAATATATTTAATATTTTTTTTCTTCTTGATTCAGCTTTGTTTATTTGTGTATATCTAGGAATCTGTCCATTTCTTCAGTGTTTTCCATCTTGTTTGAGTATAGATTCTTGAAGTAGGTCAAGAATTCTTGAAGTAGGTACTGATTATCTGGATTTCTGCAGGGTCCCAACCCACAACATTGAAATACCATTCTTCTCAGCTGCACATGGGACATTTTCCAGAATAGATCACATAATAGCTCATAAAACATGCTTAAGTAAATGCAAAGGAATTGAAATTATCACATGTATCTTATCAGACCACAGTACAATGAAATTGGCAATCAATGGCAAAAGAAACCAGTAAAAACTACATAAACACCTGGAAATTAAATAACACCCTCCTGTGCTCACTTTGGCAGCACATATACTAAATAACATCCTCCTGAACAACGGATGGGTCACAGATGAAATTAAAGAAGAAATTAGGCAGTGTTTATAATTAAGTGATAATATGAATACAACAAACTGGAACCTATTGGACACAATGAAAGCAGTGTTACTAGGGAAATTCAGAGCATAGAATTCCCACATCAGGAAAACAAAGCAAGCTCAAATAAACAACCTAATTTTGAACCTCAAGCTTCTAGAAAAAGAAGGAAACCAAAAGCTCGTACAAGAGAGGAAATTATAAAGGTCAGTACTGAAATTAATGCAATTAAAACTAAGAAAACAATACAAAAAATCAGTGAATCAAATAATTGGTTCTTTTACAGATCAAACAAAATTGACAAAACCATGGTGGACAACTTGGGCAGGAACACTCAGCTGGACTGAGTTGTTGTGGTTCTGGGTGTAGAGGATCCACCTGAGGATTGTTGCCAACACAACGTGAAGGAGAACAGGAACAGAAGATAGGGGCCAGCTGTTTCTCAGGAGACGCTCTGTTGTGGCTGGTTCTCCTGAAGGGGACTCGGTTGTTCTTGTCACAGAAGGAGCTAAGGGCCTTGCTGTCTCTGGGGATGGCTGCTGTTTGCTTCAGGTGAGTTCTGATCTTCATCTCCACTGTGAGCATTGTACCCTGGTTCCAGTATAGAATTTTTCAGCCTTTTAGTGCAGACACGGATGTACATGGGATATTGCCATGGGCTCCTGGCCCTCGATTGGATCTTTAGGGGCTCCAGGGCATAGATAGATGTTCTGCACTCTTCCTGCATTTAGCTTGTGCATATGAATGTTGTATTTTGTAAATGCCCTGCATTAAGTCTGCTCTCTTACCAACCATTGGCTCTAGAAAAGTAACTATTACAGAAATTGTTACCAGAAGAATTGGGATCCTTGCTGTGACGTTGCCTGGCCATGAGGCTTAAGAGCCTTTGGAATTAATTTGGAAAGGGTTTGAGAGACCAGCTGAAGAGGAAGCCCTGGAATGCTCTAAACTTATTACATAGGAGACTCTGGTTAGAGCGTGGAAAATGAGAGTAACTGATGGAAATGCTGCCGGTTAGGATGAGGCTTGGGAGGCCTTTCTTGAGAAAGACTGCATTGGCTGATGGATCCCAGGGCGTGTATGTGTGCTTTGGCAGAGGCTGGTCTGCATTGTGCTTGTTTGAGTGGCAGAAAAATGTCAGTGAAGTCTGGTGTTGGGACGGCAGCATAGTTACTGCTGAGGGCTTTTCACTGGATCTGTGTTGGAAATCGAGAGTGGAGAGCCAGCAGGGTGACTTGAAGCATTTGACCAGAGGGGAGCTGTGGATGGCGAGGATGAACAGAAGAGAATGTGGTTGTGGAGAAGAAACAGGACAATGGGAAAATGACTTGAGGTCTTTGACCAGAAGGGAAGAGTGTATCTGGGGTGCAGGAGATCCTTTGGGGTGTTTCTTGGTGTTGCCATGCTCTGTTGTTAAAGTTAATGGAAACCGAAGGAGCTTTAAAATTTGAGGCCATATTTTTTGATGTGGATGCACTGCATTGGTATATTGTACTTTGTAAACAAATTACTGTTTTAGAACAAGAAGAGAGACAGAATGGAGTTATATATTTGTAAGTATAGTTGTAATTTTGGACACCTGTTTGTAATCAGTGTTGGGTAATCCTTTGAATATTTGTTTCTGGTGTGGGAATGCGTGCACTAATTGTATTGTTAATATAAACCTGAATAGACTGAGATATGTTAACTCTTTACAAATCTGCCACTGGAGACTGTGGTTTAAAGAAATGTAACTGGTTATCAAGTTGATCAGAGGTGGATTGTGGTGGACTTTTATTGTGGTCACCTTGAGCAGGAACACCTAGCTGAAGCGAGTTGTGTGGTTTGGGTGTAGAAGATCCATCTGAAGATTATTGCCAACACAGTGTAGGGGGAACGGGAGCAGAAGAGAGTGGCCAGCTGTTTCCCAGGCGCAGCTCTGTTGTGGCTGCTTTCCCTTAAAGAACTCAGCTGTTATAATCACAGAAGGAGCTCGAGGCCTTTCTGTCATGGAAGATGGTTGCTGTTTGCTTCAGGTGAGTTCTGGTCTTCATCTCTGCTGCAAGCCTCATATCCTGGCTCCAGTGTAGATTTCCTCAGCCTTTTAGTGCAGACATGGATGTGCGTGGGACATAGCTGTGGCTCCCAGCCCTTGATTGGATCTTTCAGGTCTCCAATGCGTAGGTAGATGTTCTACCTTCTGCCTGCATTTGACTTGAGTGTGTGAATGTTGTAACTTGGACTTTTCCTGTACTAAATCTGCACTCCTGCAAAGCATTGACTCTAGAAAAGTAACTACTACAAAACCTCTAGCCAACCTTATCAAAAAAAAAGGAAAGTAAAGACTCAAATACACGCAAATAAAAATGAAAAGGGTAAAGTCACAACTGACCCTGCAGAAATTGATAAATTTTTGAGGAGAATCATATCTTTAGCCCAATTCAAACATTATTCAATGCATACATGTATCAAAACATTACACCGTACTTCATTAACATGTACAACTTTGTGTTCTTATGTATCTGTAGGAAACAGGTTTTAAAATATTAAAAAATGAATTTTAAAAAGGCACAAGCATACTTAAAAGTCATAAGAGCAATAAATCAAGATAAATTTTAGTGTGTGGGAATATTAATGTTTGTTTTCTAGACACTTGTCTACATTTTTAATTCTCCCTCTGAGTGTGTACAAACAATAAATAATTAAATCCACTCTGAGTTTGTATGTGTTAACTATAATTTAAAAAATTTTGAAGAGCTTTGAAGGAGGAGAAACTAACTATCCTCACAGATTTTTACTTCACAGTAAGGCACGCAGGTGAATAGTAAAGGAATCAAGAGAAATAGCAACTTCCTTTTCTTACTTGGAGAGAATCTTACTAAATCACCTGAGCTGGGCTTCATCTAATGATCCACCTGCCTCAGCCTCCCAGGTAGATAGGGGCATTTTTATACATTTATTAGAAATAATATTCCATTGCTTCTAAAATAGTGTGCTTTTGTGTTTCATTCATTTTTTCTATTAGGTAATATTTCTCTTCATCGTTGGCAATACTTTAGTTCATTCTGGATACTAATCTTAATCAGCTAGCTTTGCTGAAATTTCATCTCCTACAGAATATCTTGTATTTCTTTTTGTAGTGTTCCATGTTGAAAATAAATTTAAAATTTTAAATTAATATAGTCGAAATACATTGTAATTTTAATTTATTGTTTTTAAGCATTAAATAATCTTAACCTAAGCCACGAGCCTAAAACACTCTCTTACATTCTCTGCCATAAAAATACATATTTTGATAAATAAATAAATAAAGGAGAAATGATGGGAAACTAGGAGGTAAAACGGGCTCAATGGGATGGGGAGGAAAGGAAGAAGTGTATAACAGAATATAGTCAAGATGTATTAAAGAGATGTACCAATTTCTCTCAATGAACCTCACCATTCTACATTATTAACATGTGCTAATAAAAATTATCAAAAAAGTCTTATTTTCAGGTTTTAGTATTCAATGTATTCCAATAGAGCTTGATCATTAGGTAATGAGATAAGAGATCCATGTTGTACTTTTTCCCCCAGCATCAATGAAGCTAACACTAAATATTGTATACTATCTCACTACCTCATCTATTTACTTCTGGATGGATTCTCTTATACTGAACACCCATATTTCCTATTTTCTTTCTTTTTTTTCCATTGTTTTTAAATTCTTGAACCATGTATTTGTAGTATATGTTGTTGTTTGACAAGAAGATCCGTTTATCACATTTTCCTTGAGAGTATCTAGACCTCTGTGGACATTTGAACATTTAGACCAGTTTTGGATACAGCTATTCAAGTTTAAGATCAGATTTGAGTTTAAATTGCTTTGATACCTAGATAAAAGTGGCTGACATATTTTGAGGCTTATTATAAACAAAACTGTAGTTTGATTGTAAAGACTTTTTTGTCTTTTAAAAGGTATTATATAGAATTCTCGATGAACTTCTGTTTGATTTTTTTCCCCTCAGACCACTGTATTTTTGTTAGGGTAAAAAGGCATTCTTAATTAGATTTTCTGCTTATTGCTTTATTGTGAAATACAATTTTTCTATTGACATTCAATACAACAACTGTTATTCATAATACTTTGCAGTTAGATGCTGTTAGGTTTTCCACATAGGCTGTCCTTTTTTCTGCAGGTTAGACAGTTTTGTGTTTCTTTTTGCAATTGTTTCCTCCTTAATTTTCTTTCAATTTACTTTTTAAAAGAAATCATATTGTTTGTGCTTTGCCACAGTATGGATTCACTGGTGATCTTATGTAGTTTGTTGCTCTCTTTCTTGAATTTGCTATCTCCAGATTAGATTCCTTTTTTTTTTTGACATTAAGTGCTGTGTTTACTTCCGCTATGAGACTCATACATAAAGTTTCTTTATTCCATTTCTTGCTAGTCATGCCCTGTGATCATTGTCTAGAACAATTCGGCAGATTTCAAGGACAGGCCATTGCTGCTTCCCACCCTCTTTGCAGTGGGCTTCTCCACTCCTCCCGCGAAGACGTAGGTTGCCGCCTATCCCCCTGAGCACTGTGGATTGACAAATAACAGTATTTTACCTCTGTCAATACTTGGCTGTCTGGAACACTTTTATTTTAAGGAGCATCCTCATATCAATTAGTTGGTCACCACAAGATACCGTTCATATAGGACAGGAAAAGATAGAAAAAAAATGATTCCCCCCTTTGTATGTTTTAAAGCTAATTAGTAGGATTTATTAATACATTTTAGAGGTAGCACCTGAAATCCTCCCTCTTGTTACCAACTCACGGATTTAAACACACCTAATGCATTCGTGTTCCAGGAGATCCCCTGGCTTTTCATCAGTTAAACTACTTGATGGGATCCGGCAACCTTTCCTTTCTAGTCCCTCAATCAATTTCCTAAGGAATAGAGTTGACTTCTAAGATCCTGGGATATCAAAGTAGTTTTTTGTTAACACTGAGGTAAGGGAACAGCTTCCTTTGCTTTGGCATTAGCAGCTTTGAAATGGCTTATTAGTGACGCTAGACTGGTGTCAAACATAGTGACAGGAGATAGTCTTCAATGTCGTAATATCAAATGTTGAAATTCTGAAAGATCATTATCCTAAAATCTAACAATCTGGAATTCTAAAACCCTGAAAATCATGATTCTAAAATGTTAAAATAATGAATGTTAAAACCCTGAAATCTTATACCAGAGCAACAACGCAAATTTATTCGTGTGTCTGATTTATTTCACTTAAGAGTATTGTTATAGTTTGTGTCTAGATGTTCCCCCAAAGCTTCATGTGGTAAGAGATAGCTGGATCTAGAGTGTGCGGTTACTAAATTAATCCACTGATTGGTTTGGCATGGTTCTGCTGGGATCAAGGATGTGAAACTAAAATTAAGGGTGGACTGAAGCCTATAGACTATAGACTGAAACCTCTGCAGACTGTGAGCTAGTAAACCTTTCTTCCCCTAACTTTGGGTGTCCAGTATTCTGTCCCAACAACAAGAGAAAAGTAACTAAAACAAGTATGTTCTTGAGGTGCATCCATTTATCTAGAAATGTCTGAAGTTTAACATTTTTTATGACTGAGTAATACTCCATTGTATAAAAAAAACACATCTTCTTCATCTGTTCACTGGTTGATGGGCATTTGGACTGTTTCCAGGATTCAGCTATTACAAATTGTGCTGCTGTAAACATGGGCATGCATATATCACTGTGCTATGATGCTTTTAATTCTTCTGGGAAAATACCAAGAAGGGGAATAGCTGGGTCAAATGGGACCTCTAGTTGTAGTTTTTTGAGGAATTTCCACACTGATTTTCACAGTGATCATTACCAGTCTATGCTCCCACCAACAGGACCAAAATGTATAACAGATATTGTGAAATAGAAAGTGTTCAAAGGGGAAGGGGAACTTGGGAGTGGGGAGGGAGAAAAGAAGGAAGGAAAAAGGAAAAGAAAAACAGAAAAGATGAAAAAATGGAAACAAAGTTGTTGTAAATAAGGAGAGGAAGAGGAGTCAAAGGGAGGGGAGGGAAAGGGGGAAAAAAGAGAAAATCAAAATATGTCATGTACAGGTACAAAATCCCTATTATGGATGTGATCATTATGTATATCTAAAATGTACCACTAAAATTTATATTAAAAAACCCTGAAATCTTGCAAACCACAGTCATTATTGGGGGAAAATTGCTCTATGAAAGGTATAGAGAGCTGAACTCTCGTGAAAGGGTTAGCAAATGCTTGGTTGTGTGCAGAGCAGTGGCTCTCCGTTAGGTGTGACAAGTTCTGAGTCACCTGGTATTCAGAGGCTAATACCAGGGTGGGCATGATCCAATTCTAAACACACAGAAGGCTCATCAGTCCGTCATAGAGAGCTGGGGCGGAGTTGGCTTCTGCAGCTTTGCAGGCCAGCACTCTAGCCCCGCTGCCCTCTATTGAACACTCCACCTTTCTCCAGGTCCGCAGGGTCCCATCCCCGGACTGAGAGTTGAGAGTTGTGTCACAGGCTTCCCTGGGTCAGAGGTTTTCAGACTTGGACTGAGTGGCACTGCTGGCATCCTAGTGTCTCCAGCTTGCCGACAGCCTGCTTTGATCAGTCAGGCCAAAAGACGTAGGGTGCTCATCACAGTGTATCAAATGACTACAGTTATAAATCGGAATGCACACCAGTTAACAGACACAGTGATACACATTTATATATGTTTTGCTTTCGACCTATTTCTTCATAGATATCTTTGTCTGCTCATAAGTATTACACCCTTGTAACTTTCATTAGCATACTGGGGTGTATGCTTGCCGAAAATATGTATGCTATTATTGTCTATTTTGTTGCATAAAGTAGCCTATGACATATTCTGTTGTATTTTTATATTTCTCAAATTTCCTTTACAAAATGAAAATGAATGTCTTTTAAAGACTTTGAAAAATTATTATTTCCAGAATTATATTTCTGAGCCATGCTATTTCAGGATTTGAGACATTAAAGATTTTTAGACTTTAGAGATTTTGGTCTTTCGAG
>PVJO010015141.1:0-45941 GCA_004026905.1 Hystrix cristata | reverse complement strand
TGTGTTGCTATGAACATGGTTGTGCATACATCCCTATGGTATGATGATTTTAATTCTTCTGGGAAGATCCCCAGTAGGGGAATAGCTGGGTCAAATGGAACCTCCAGTTGTAGTTTTTTGAGGAATCTCCATATTGATTTCCACAGTGGCTGGACCAGTCTGCATTCCCACCAACAGTGGAGGAGGGTTCCTTTTTCCCTACAGCCCCGCCAGCATTTGTATTGGTTGATTTTTCCATATACGCGGTTCTTTCTGGAGTGAGGTGGAATCTTAACATTGTTTTGATTTGCATCTCTCGGATGACTAGTGATGTTGAACATTTTTTCATATATTTATTTGCCATTTTTATTTCTTCGTCTGAGAAATGTTTATTCATTTCAGTTGCCCATTTTTGGATTGGGTCTTTAAATTTGAGAAGTTTAATTTTTTTGAGTTCTTTGTATATTCTAGATGTTAGACCTTTGTCCGATGGATTAGCGTTTAAGCTTTTAAGATTGTACTTTTCTTAGCATTTTTGTAGTGTAGCTCTGCATGATTATTATTATTTTTGGTGCTGGGGATTGAACTCAGGGCTTTGTGCTTGCGAGGCAAGCACTCTAACCACTAAGCTAAATCCCGAGTCCTGCATGATTATTCCTAAAACTTAATGTTCATCTTCACTTTTAAATGAAACTCTGCTTCTATTTTGCGGAATTGTTCAGGCAGTTATAGTGAGGCAGAGGTTGTCTCACTGTTAAAAGAATGATTATAAAAGAATGGAATCCTACTGATCTTAAACTAAAAACTATTGGAGGATTTGAAATTAATTTTTATAGGCTCTAATATAAAAGCAATGGCATGAATGAGCTTATAATATTACCATTGTGCTATCAATCATCATTTAGTTTTCTTGAAAATCCACATCCATTCACTAAGCATACATTCATTTACTCAGGCATTTATTCTTTCACTTAGAAATAGTTAGGGGAGAGGAAGGGAAGGTAATTGGGGAGGGATGCAATCAAAGCAAGTTACATGAATATATGAACATGCTGCAGTGAAGCCCATTATTCTATATCATTAATTTGTACTAAACGACACTATAAGGATTAAAGAAGAGAAATCTGTATTGAACATGATCCAGATAGTTTTCCAGTTCTTGTCTATATGGCAGTGGAAAAAATAAGGCAATATTCTTATTCTGTCAGAATTTAAGGAATTTCATTTTCAACTCTTTTTGACAGGATATGGATCCAAGTTTTAGTCCAATATTGTTATGGAATAAATGGAGGTTCCTGTTCCTCCCAAATTCTTCTGTTGAAGCTGTAACCCCCAATCCAATAGTATTTGGAGATGAGTCCTTTAAAAAATAAGTTAAGAGCATGGGGCCCTGGTCTGATGGGATTATTACCCCTATAGAGAGATGCTGGAAAGCTTGCTCTTTCTTCTCTCTGCCTTCTAAGGACTTGGGGAGAAAGTGGCCATCTGCACACAAGGAAGAGACACCTAACCAGATCCTGGGTGCACTGGCACCCTGACCATGAATTTCTAGTCTTCTGAATAGTGAGAAAATAAATCTTTGCTGTTGAAGCTATTCTTTTCATAGTATTTTGTCATGGAAGCCTAAACAGACCATCATATTTCTTCTCTCTGCCTGAAGAATGTCCTTCAATATCTAAGAAGTCTTTTTTTTTTTTTTTCACTGCTAGTATCATACTCAGGACTGTTTATGCTAGGCAAGCTCTCTACTGCCAAGGTACATCCTAGTCCCGAGAGTGTCTCTCTTCTCCCTGGCGCCACCTATCTGTCTTTGTGGTACTGGGGGTTGAACTGAAGGCCTCACACTGGCTGCATCCCTAGCTTTTTAAAAATTAAAATCAAAATTTTTTTGAGACAGGGTCTTGGTAAATCTCTAAGTTGCCCAGGCTGGGGTTGAACTCGCCATCCCTCTGCCTCAGCCTGGTTTTCGACAATGAACGTTGTCCATTTGGATTACCTGGTTTTCTCCATTTTTTGAAGGATGCTTTTGCTGGGTTAGACTTCTGGTTGGCACCTTGTGTCTTCGGGCGCTTTCAAGGTGTCATTCCTTTGTCTTTCAGTTTGTGTGGTTTCTGACAAGGGAGTTGGCTGTAATTCTGGCTGTGAGTCCCTTATTTGTTCCTTTGTATGTAACATGTTTTTTTTCTCGTGCTTTCAAGATTTTTGCCTTTTCTTTTCAGCAATTAGCATACAATATGCCTCTGAATAGTGCATAAGGGAAATAGAGCCTTCACTTCCTTGTATGTGGCAAGAGAGATTTACCAGGAAAGGGTTCCCTGCTGCTTGATACATGCCCCTTGCCCATGGTGCTCAATCGCTAGTCCTCATAAAATCTGACTCAGACATTAAGAATGAGCTCCATACCTGGCTCCACGAGTGTCATGGCTAAACAGGTACCATTTGATTCTTTTTTGACCTCCAAACTTTTTCTTCTTTGCCTAAACACATTTAGACTAAACTCATTCTTTTGTCTTGGAAGTGATTTCAGAATGCATCACCATTTGCAACCTTCATTTAGAAAAGACTCTCTTTGGGCTGGGGATTTAGCTCAGCGGTTAGAGTGCTTGCTTTGTAAGCACAAGGCCCTGAGTTCGATCCCCAGCACCAAAAAAAAAAAAAAAAAAGAAAAGGCTGTCTTTGAAAAATAAGCTCATGATTTAAGCAGGATTTTTTTTGTTTGTTTGTTTGTTTTCTGTCCATTGCCAAGTAAAACCCTACCTCGATTAGTATAAGGGCTTTTCTTCTGTTAGGATAGATATTTTCAACTCATGTAACTGATGAAGTCATTTTCCCGTTTTAGATGGTGGCTGGGAAGGCGAGGGAAGCAGAGCAGGTGTGGGCAGGCTGGCTCTATCAGCATCACACAGGGCTCAGGCAGAGGAGAGTGGTTTTCAGCTGCGCTGTTACTGTCTTGACATTTTTAATAACGTTTGAACAAAGGACCCCACACTTTCATATTACATTGAATGGCCCTGAAAATTATGTAGCCATGTCCTAGGTATGGAATGAACATTTCACAGGGACTTTGGACAGTCAGAGTGGTCACAGGACCTGCCTTGGGCAACTGGGGAAGTGAATGCAAGGAAGCAAGGGGATCCCCACTGCAGCACTTCCAAAGTCTCCTTCAGGGCATTTTGTACATGTGTTACAGGTGAAAAGGCATAAGGGGTCAAATAGACTTCAGAAATGTGGGAAGGAAACCTAAATAAATTGTGTTAGAGTAGAGTTTCTCAGTCATTTATTTTATTTTAATTAATTAATTAATTAGTTTGGGGTGCTGGGGATCGAACTCAGGGCCTTGTACTTGCTAGGCAAGTGCTCTACTACTGAGCTAACTCCCCGGGCCCTCAGTCATTAATTTTAGAGCAGCATTGTGATTAGCCCAAATGGTACGATGTGTGCAGCATGCCCAAAACTCATTGGCCCCGTGGCTATGGATCTGTAGTACTGATTGCTCTTTGGGGCATGATTTTGGAACACAGTGTGGCCAATGGGAATGATAGTTCCAGGTTTCCTGGGTTGAGGAGACTACTCCCTACCAGCAGCTTTGGGAACAAGGCTTGTGGACTGTTGGGCAGAGGGAGAAGGGTCAGGGAGACGCTGTATTATGTGTAGCTCCGGGGTTAGTGTTATCTCTGTCCCTACCCTTTGTGGAGTATGCCACCCAGGTGATATTGTTCCTTCCTTTTCCTCATTAAAATTGTCTTTCATTGTCCGTCTTAGTCCATTTTTACCTTTATGAAAAATTAGAAGGTAGAGGTCTGTTAAATCATACACATGAATCTACAATGTACAAGTCTTTCCTGGAAACTGCAGATATATTCTCTAAGGGACACAATAAAGGAGGAGATTTGGCCTCTGCATTGTAGATGTACAAAAAGATACGTAATAAAATAAGTAAATGCAGTGATGAGAGTTTGAGTCCCTTTCTCTTCCCATTATACCTGCCTGGCTGGGAGCTGAAGAAATTGCTGTACCAGTGAGCCCATATTACCCTCAGAGTAGCAATCAGCCTTACTCTCTAAATCAGCTGGAAAATGAGCCTGCACTGAAGGGGCTGTGCCTCCTGGACAGGAGACTTCCAGGAAGTGCATCAGTGAAGAGAGAGGAGTACCTGGGGAGCACACAGGAGCTGTTCAGAGGTGGGCACAGGGCACAGGTTTGATTGCCAGGGAGTCTCCATATGAGCCCCTTGAGGTCAGAGCATATTTAGTGTCTAATAATGGCGTGGACCTAAGCCCTAGTTCTGAATTCTGGCTTGATCACATATGGAAATTTAAAAAATCACCCCACATTTCTTACATTTTTGATTCAGTTAGTATGAGTTGGTCCTAAGAACTGGAATTTTTAACAAGAACTGAAAGTTGAAAATTTCTGGTGTAGGCAAGAATAAACTTAACACAAAAAACCTTAAAAACACATTCAAAGCATAGTGCCTGGCCAGAGAAATGGAAATGGTAATGTAATCTGAAAAAAAATTTTGTGTTTCCTTATTTCCTATAGAGTTTCTTCTTCATATGCAACATTTTAGGTGATAAAAGAACCCACCGCTGGGGATGAGGTGGTCTTCTTTTTTTTTTTTTTTAGAGGTCTTCTGATAATCTTTTAATTGTGTTTTTATTTCATGATCACTGTAACTTTTAAAAAGTTTTTATTGTGTCTGGGGAAAAACAGTTATCATGTATTTGACACAACTGTAAACATTCTATGAAGCTCCAGTTAAAATTAAAAAGGTTGTATGTATGTGTGTCTGTGATTTAAAAAATATTGTGCCTTTCATGGAAATTCTGTAGCAGTTACTGTGAAGTTTTCCCCACCAGTGAGCTTTTGCAATTCAGTTTTACATCACTCCCAATTTCCCAATATTTTACTATTAAAAAACTGTTTTTATAATGAATACACTGTCTCTATTGCCAAGACTCTCACAGCAGCATTTTACTTTATTTGTCTTTAACACATCGTTATGCAGGCGTTTGTACTCATCCTTTAACCCATTTCAATTTTTAACACATTCCAAAGAAAACTACAAACATTGGTATACTTTGCCCTAAGCAATATGCAATATTTGTCTACAGTTATTTTTCTTTCGATATAATTTTTACATACAAAGAAATGTACAGTTCTTAAGTGTATATTTATTGCATCTTGGACAAATGCAAAATTCTACATAATGTAAATCCCTATCAATATACCTAACATTACCACCAGGTCAGAATATTCCCTTATGACTTCTCCCAGGAAATTCTTATTTTTCTTGTGCTAATTTACATTTCATATAATTGGAGTTACATAATACAGACTGTTCTTTTATTTGGTACAACATTCTGAGGATCATCCATGTTGTTGCTTGTACCAGTAACTTGCTCCTATTTATTTCTGAGCAGTGTTCCACTGTATGAATAGACCACAGTTTGTTCACCCATTTCTTGATGACATCTTAGACTTTTCCAGTTTTTGCCTATTATAAATAAAATTGCTCTGAATATTCTTGTTCAAGTCTTTCACTGGTTCACCGTGTGTGAGCATTCCATCTACTCTACCTCCTTGCCAATATTTGGTATTATCGGTTTTTTTAGTTTTTAACACTTTGGGTGGGTGTGTAAAGTATCTTGTTATGATTCTAATTTGTAGATCTCTGATGATGATATACTCTTTTCCTTACATTTACTGTATGGAAATTTATATGTGTTTTCCTTTGAAATATCTGTCCAAATTTATTGCCCATGTTTTATTGAATTCTCTTTGTGGTATTGTGCTTTAACAGTCATTTATATACTTTCATGTTAATACTTGGTCAAATATATAACTTTCTCAAACTTTTTCTTCTCTGTGGCTTACCTATTTCATTTAATTTTAAAAAATCACATATTAAGTAAGTAAAAATTCAGAAGAAATGGAAAACCACATTGATTTATGACACTGGGATGTGAGATTGAATCTGTAGGAAGAGACAGTCCCTAAGTGTGTGGGGGAGAAGGAGGGGAGACAGGATCTAGGAAATACAGCTCAAGTTTCAGAGAGCTTTCTATGTATCTCTTGGCATAAAGTATCTGATTTAAAATTCTTAACATCTCTATGAAGCTGATCATGTTTCTAAAAATCAAAGCTCTATGAATTTTAATAAATTCTCCAATCTAATCTAGCTGCAAGGTGAGTACTTTGACTCTCATGGTCCAACTCTTCTGTTACCCTGCAGTTTTATTCTCTGGTGAAGGAACAGCATGCCAGTGGAGCTGTAATGTTGAGTATGGGCCTTGAAACCCATCAGGGAACTTAGATTTGACCTGAACTAAATTGGTAGCAGGAGCTGTCCATGTGTGTTGTCCTCTAATTTCTATCAACTCCGGTTAGCCTTGTGTTGGTCTTCTTAATGTCATCTATTAGTAGTTGGATACATTTTTCTCATCCTCTTACTGTTTTTACAGTTTCTCTGGGTACATAATCGTACTCAGGCCCTTGTGCTTGCAAGGCAAGCACTCTAATCACTGAGCTAAATCCCCGGCCCCTCTGAGACCCTTTCTTTACCTTGGTCATTTCTGCTGTTCATGTACTCAATAGAATTATCTCTGGGATTTCTATTTGGCACCTTATCATGAAGTCTATTTCTTTGGTGTATTTGTCATTTGTATTTTGATCAGTTTTTTTTCAGCTCTTCTAATTTTTTGTTTCTTCCATTAGCACATTAGTCAGTGTGTGAGCTACACTGTGTTTTGGGTTACTTTGTCTTTAAGCTCATCAAGTTTCTTTGTTTCCTCTTTAATCATTTCACACAGTTGAGCTATTTGGTGTTTAATTTTCCTCTCCGTCAGCACCCCTTGGATCTTCTTTGGGAGAGTTGGGTGTCTTTACAGTTGTTATGTTGCCTTGTTTTCCATATTTCTTTTTTTTTTTCTTTGTGCGAGGACTGAGGTGAAACAGTGAAGATAATTTGTTGTTGGTGTGAAGATCTCTTTAGTTAGGTTCTGTTTTCCAGTGATGAGTTCTTGGCTTTATTTGTCAAAAGGTACTGTGTACCACTTTAACCTCTCCAGTTTAATTGGGTTGGACCCTGTCACTTTGTAGTAAGGAGAGAATTTCTACTGGTTATAGCAGGATCAATAGATCTAATTGTATGTCAGTCATAAACATGCAAATGTGATTAAAAGTGGCACAGTAGATACCAGCAGCAAACTATAGCCTCTTCCAGATCTGGAATCAATACGTCTGAAAAACCATAACTTGGTGAAGAGAAAAAGAAGTAGATCTCTGGGAATTGAGAGGGTGCTGACAGGCAAAGTAGAGACTGCAGAGAAACTGGAGGAGCAGCACAATGTGAGAGAAGGATGAAGCCATCTGGAAAGCTTGCTCTGGTTCCCAGGAGGGGCCTGTCTCCAGGCACAAGTTAAGCACAGAGAGGTTTGGTAGCTCTGGGAAGTACACTGGGCCAGCCCCAAGACAAGCCCACAGTTATTGCAAAGTACAAAAGCAGTGTGAAGTTTTACACTGCAAGTGACTTCTGTACAATACATTAGAGTTGGAGAAGAAATCGAGTGCAGCGCCTACCATATTTCAGACGGTTTAATAAGGACCTATTTTGGGAAATAATTAATTGTTTACTACTGAGCCGCAGCACAACTTGAACAGCTATGTTCAGGGCTTCTGGTGTCACCCTACCACAGTGACTGGGTGGGAGATGACCACAAGAGACAGTCGTGGCAAGGGAACAGCTAGACATAGTCTTCCATGAGAAGTTTAAGCTCAGACTAGGAAGGACACAGTGGCCCCTGACCTCTGTGGTGAGAAGCCAGGCTGGTTGTGTGTGGTTTTCAGAGGGTGTTGAGTGCGAAAGTGCCAGTACTAAGTCCAGCGATCTGGTTGGATCCTTGCCCCACTGCCTTGGTCCAACACAGAACTCAGTAGTCTGTTTGCTTTCTCCATCTACCAGTGTGAGCAAGAATAGGCCTGGGCTTGGATGGTTACCACAGACTGGGGTGTATGGACAGGAGACCTCTGGAGCAGGAGGTCACCTCACAAACTCGTAAGCTATAAAGCTAAGTGGGGAAAGCCATGCATTGGGTGCACAGAAGGACATGGAAAGTGGAAGCTGTTGGAGTGACTGTAGCCTCAGGGCAGATATTGACTGACCACATCTAGCAGGAAAGGCAGGGTAGGATTCAGCATTTACACACAAAAGCATGAGTGTGAAACAAGATAGTCTTAGTAGTAACTTACTATCCCTCCTCTATATCTGACGAATTCGATACTGTAGTACCTGGAAAGTACCACTCATTTAAAAAGATGGAGGAATTTTTTTACACTCATTTCTTTTTTCTTCAATGGTTTCTTGGAATTTGGTTTTCTTTTCTCTTTTTTTCTTTAAGTTTATGTTCTCTTTCTTTTTTATTTCTTTATCTTGCTGTTTTTCTTCTTTGTTTTGTTTGTTCTTTTCTATTACTTTTTCTAATTCTATTAGTTTTCTTTTACTCCATAATAGGATCCTTTACCTAACTTTTCTCTCCTTCACACCTGTCTTTTCTTTATTTTTCAGATTTTACTTTTTTGTATTATCATTCCCACATCCTCTGTCTTTACTAGTATTACCACTACGGTTTTCTCACCTCTAGATACTTAGTTAACTCTATGTTATAGTTAATTGTGGTGTCAACTTGAATAAATAATGCCTAGTGGATTAATTTAGCACAGTTCTGGGTGTTTCTGGAGATTGACTAACTGAAGAGGGAAGACCCACCCTGAGTGTGAGTGGCATCAACCGATAGGCTTGAAGCCTGGATGGAAGAAAAAGAGAAAGAAGAAAAGTCTCAGTTTTGCTTCCTTGAAGGAGCTCCAGTCTTCACCATCACCTTTGGACATCTGTCTCTAGGCTCCCCATGCAGCCTCTTCAGCCTTCCAATGCAGACCCTTTGACTTCCCAATACAGACTCACAGGACTGTGTAGTGAGCTCCAGGCCTTCACCTTTTGACTGGATCTTCCACATTCTAGTGTGCAGATGGCCTTTTTGGCTTCTTGCAGCCCTGACTCCTGCAGGCAGCCATTGTAAGCCTACCTTGTAAATCTTTTACCTATCATATATGTTCTTATGGCATGCCAATATCCAGTTTGCTTTTGAGTCTATTATTGTTGCCAGTTGTGTTGCTATTGCCCGGGTGCCAGAGTAGTTGCTGTTGTTGTTTTTTCTGTATGCCAGCACATGGTTTATCTGTGTGTGATCAACAATACTGCAGTCCATTTCTGGAGAACTGGGTTCTAAGCCATTTACACTGTACCTTCCACTCCCAAATCAATAGAAGTGGTTGTATCTTGAAATGGAGTGAAAGACCTATAGTTAGCCATACCCAGAGTGCATCACTGAAAAACAGACACTAATTAGAGAGATCTCCATACCAGCAAAAAAATCTTTACACTATAACTGACTCATAAACCTCAACACACACACACACACGCACACACACACACACACACACACACACACTGGAAACAAGATAAAAAGTACCTCTAAAATGTCCCAGCACCCCCAAGGCTAATCCATGGTGCACTGAGGGGAGGAAATAAAAAGTCACACATATGAACTATATGAAATAAGTTCTTAGAACAATAAGGTAGTTGGCAAGCTCAAAAAAGATATAACTAAACAGATAATGGACTTAATAAACAAAATGTCAGTGAGTTTACAGAAGGCACTAGTAAAAAGCTAGCTGAGATAAACAAGATGATATAAAACATGAATGACAGTTTAGCAAAGAATTAAGAGCCCATGAGAAGGTACCAAACAGAAATCCAGGAGATTATGAAGAGTATTGAGAGTATGGGCAACAGAAGTGACCAATGTTAGAACAGAGTGTCAAAACTAGAAGATAGAGCTGATGCAGGTGGCCATATACTCAAGATACCTTAAAAACAAGAAGATAGCATGAAACATTGGTGTAACAAGTGCTTGATGAGACTAATCTAAGATTACTAGGAATTAGTAGAAAATCAGAAGACAGAACAATCAGCATTAAAAACTGGTTTATAAGGCGAAAGATTTATACGATCTGAAGAGAAACCAGAGTGGTTTATAGAAGTAATAACAGAAAACTTTCCAAATATTGCAAGAGAATTTAAATACAGTTAAGTGAGGCATATAGAATCTCAAATACAGTAAGTGCCTGATTTATGAATAAGTTCCATTCTGGAAGAACATTTGTAAGTCAGGTTCATCCATAAGTCTGACAAAGTGTGTCTTATGAACCCTTGAGACAAATATACACTGTAAAGCATGATGTAACAGGTGTACATGATGTACACTATAAAGCTTAAAAATGTGAGATCTGTTCATATCTGTGAAAGTTTGCAACGTGAATGATCATAAATCAGGGACTTACTGTAGCCACAATCAGAAGAGAACTTCACACCACATCATAGCATAGCAGAAGTTCAGTAAAAGGACAGACTCTTAAGAGCTGTTAGAGAAAAGAAACAAATTATAAAGGCAAACCCATGACAATTACAGTAGGTTTTTCAACAGAAAACATACAGACCAGGAATGCTAGGAGTTAAGTGTTTCAAATCCTAAAACAACTTCTGACCTAGACTAAAACAGTATATTCTACAAAACTATCTTTCAAAATTGATGGAGAAATAAGGTATTTCAACGACAAAGAGCAACTTGAGAAATTCATGACCAACAAACCAGTACTCTAAAAAATTCTCAAAGATATCCTTGAAAAAGACCAGTGAAGCCAGCAATGCTGAAAAGTCTAATGGAATGAATACACCAGGCAAGGTGAGCAGTTAAGCAGAAGGGGTGTGGGGAGGGAGTAGTCAGCAACAGTAAAACAATGCAATGACAGGAATAAGTCAATACCTTTCAGTAATAACTCTCATTGTGAAATGGTCTCGATTCTCTAATCTAAAGGTAGAATGGATCAAAAAGCAAAACTCAGTATTATACTGTATAGAAGGAACACATTTAATCCAAAAAGAAATTCATAGTTTAAAAACCAAATGCTGGAAAACAATATTTCTTGCAAGAGGAACCTGAAAACAAGCAGGTGTAGTGATCCCATTTTACAACAAAGTGGACTTCAAGCCAAAACTGATCAGAAGAGGTAAAGAAGATCACTACACTTTGTATATCAGTCAATGGAAAAATTCAATGTGAAGAGGTAACAATTATAAACACATGCACCAAACACCGGCACACCCAAATTCATAAAAACACTATTGGACACGAGAGAGCAGATAAACACCAACACAATTGTAGTGGGGGACCTCAGTATGCCAGGTCTCCCACTGTCACAAGTAGATCAACTAGACAAAATCAACAAAAAATATCAGAATAGAACCATACCTTCAAATAAGTGCACTTAATAGACATCGACAAAGTGTTCCACCAAATAACAGAATACTCGTTCTCATCAGCCACACATGGAACTTTGTCTAAAATAGAACACATTCAAGCCAATATAGCATGCTTAAGTAAATATCAAATAATTGATATTATTCTATGTATATTATCAGATCATAGCAGACAAACTAGAAATGAATTGCAAAAGAAACCAGAAATTATACAAATGCCTGAACATTAAATAACACACTAATGAACTCAGGGTCACAGAAGAAATCAAGGAAGAAATTAAACAATTCCTAAATGAAACAGTGTAATGCTAGTACAACATACCAGACTTATGGGACATAATGAAAGAAGTCCTATGAGGGAAATTTATTGCTGTGAATGCTCAATCAAATAAACAGAGTGAGTCTAAGTAAATAACCTAAAGATACACCTCAAGGTCCTAGAAAAAGAAAAGCAGTCAAAATCCAAAGCTAGTGCAAGGAAGGATGTTATAAAGATCAGAATAGAAATTACTAAAATTGAGACAAAAAAGATAAAGAACCAATGAATCAAAGAGCTGCCTTTAAAGAATAAGGAAATAGACAAATTCTCAGCCAAACTTACCAAAAGAGTAATGACCCTATCAATACATTAAAAATGACAAAGGTGAAATCATATGGACACTGCCAAAATTCAGAAGATACAGTGGTACCTTGGTTTATGAACTTAATTTGTTTTATGATTTTGGAGAAGATAGCTGCATTTATGTTTATGTGAGGAAGATGGCCAGAGTCATATTTGTCACCCAGTGTGGAGTTTGTGAACAAAAGCAAAACTCTGCCAAATGCTTTTGTTTGCAAACACAATTGTTTGCAAACAGATGCCTTTGTGAACTGAGGTATTACTGTACTATGAAAAATTGTCCTCCAACAAACTGCAGATCTTGAAGAAATGGACAGATTCCTAGATCTATTCATTATCAAAACTGAGGCATGAAGACATGCTGGATTCTACAAGAACTTCAAGGAAGATATAGCACCAACACTCCTCAAACTCTTTAATGAAAGTGAAATCCCAAAGTAATTCCTAAAAGCTAGCACCATTCTGATTCCAAAACTAGACAAGGACCCAAGTAAAAATAAAAACTATGGGCCAATCTCTTTAATGAACCTAGATGCAAAGTTCCTCAACAAGATACTACTGGCAAACAGAATGCAGCAAATCATCAAAAAGAACATACATCATGACCAAGTAGGCTTCATCCCAGGGATGCAAGGATAGTTCAAATTATACAAATCAGTAAATGGAATATACCACATAAGCAGAGGCAAGGAAAAAATCATATGATCATCTCAGTAGATTCAGGAAAGGCTTTTGAGAAAATCCAACATCCACTCATGATAAAAAAAAAATCCCTGAAGAAAATAGGTATAGAAGGGCCTTATCTAAATTGATAAAAGGCATTTGTCATAAATTGTGACACCATCATATACAATAGCTAGAGCAATCAGGCACAAGAAATAAACAAAAGGGATATGCATAGGAAAGGAAGAAGTCAAAATATCATCCTTTGCAGATGACATGACCCCTTACATAGAAGACCCAAAAAATTCCACCAAAAGACTCACACTATAACCACATTCCATAATGTAGCAAGATACAGAATCGACACAGAAAGATCAGTAGCATTCCTGTACACCAATAATGAACTCACCAGGAAAGAAATTAGGAAAACAATATCATTCTCAATAGTATCAAGAAAAATTCAATACAGTCAAACCTTGGATTGTGAGTAACTTGGTCTGGAAGTTTCTGCAAAATAAGCAAATATTTCTAAGAATTTTTTCATTTTTTTGACTTTTATTTGTGTATTTACAGAACATAAGGATTACATTCACTTTAGGGAATTGGTACACATACCTAACACATTTCAATTCCTTTCCTTTTGCCCCTCCCTCCACCTCCTTTTATTTTTCCAATACCAAATTCATTTATTTATCTTATAAGACCTTATAAATTAATTAACATATATACAGATTGAAAGAAATTGTCCACACTGGATTTTACAATACCTTTTTTCTTTTCCTTTTTTTTTCCTATTACCTGTCTTTTATTTTGTACTTTATATATATTGAGTTTTTCATATAGAGAGCATTCAGTATTTAGGCTTGTGTGTTAAAGGAAAGTTTTGCAGGATACATAAATTGAAGTTGGAAGTTATCTTTTAGGCCTTGAAAAACTTCACACCAAATCCTCCTGGCCTTTAAGGTTTGCATAGGGAAGTCTGCTGTGAGTGTAGCGAGTTTACCTTTGTATGTGATTTGTTGCATTTCTCTGACAGCTTTTAAGAGTTTGTCCCTATGATGGACTTTGAGAATTTTGAATATAATGTCATGTAGAAAAGTTCTCTTTTGCTCGTGGCTACTTGGTGTTCTATATGCCTCACTTACCTGTATGTTTATTTTTTCCCCTCTATTTGTGAAGTTTTCTGACATTATTTCTGCGAACAGGTTTTTTACGCCATTTGTATTGTCTTCTGATTTTTCACTTATTTCTTCTGATTTTTCACTTATTCCAGTTATCCTTAGATTAGTCTTCTTTGCATCACCTACCACTTGGATCAACTTTTAATTTTCTCTTGTTGTTTTTAAGGTGTCTTTGAATAGTTGGTCTTTGAAGGCATCATTATCTTCTAGTTGTGAAATTCTGTCCTCACATTAGTCTGTCCTGCTCCTCATAATTTCAGTATGATTTTTAATCTTCTGGATTTCTGATTGAAAGCTTTTCATGGACTCCAATTGTTTGGTAAACTGGTCACTCATGTTTTGCATCATTTTGTTTAACTTATCTAGCTTTCTGTTGGTGTCTTCTGAGAACTCTTACATCTTTTTGGTTATTACTTCCATTATATGTTTAATTTTACCTTCTCTATTTCTCATGAGTATGTCTTTGAGCTGTTTTGTAACCTCATCTGCTATACTATGTGGCTTATATTATTCTGCCCCTTGGTGCCCCCTGGACTGACTTTGGGGCAGTCAGTGCTTCTGGGAGGCACTTTGTTGCCTTTTCATGTTTGTTTTGTGCTGGGGTTTGTGGGTGCTTATACTCTGAAGACTTTGTTGCTAGTGTAGAGAGTTGCTTTTCAGTGAGGTACTTTGGGCATGGCTATGTATAATCCTTTGCTACAGCCCCAAGATTCAACCATTTTGGTTATTTTGGGAAAGGAGGATTCAGTATAGTTAGCTCAGCAACTAAGTTCTCTGGGAAAGTACTCTAGTGTTGTTAATGTCAGAAAGCCAATCTGAGTGTTCGTTTACAGAGAAATAGTGACAATTATGTGACCCCATTAATATTGGATGAAACAGCCATAGTAGTATTGCCTGAGACAAATCAGATATAACATACCAAAAGAACCAGTTATGTACCATCCTTAATCCTGAGAAGAAACCAGCAATTATGATGTAAACATTAAGGCAACCTGGGTATTGACTTAGAGTTAATATGTTCTAAATGTAGCAGCTATAGCAGAAAAGAATTCAACTGTAATTTTACAGAGTTAACTATCAAAAGATTAACAAAACTTTATGGTTATGCCAGTAATAATTTAGAGTTTTGGGAGAAGGGAAACTTTGAAACTTTAAATTCTATGATATGAGAAGGAGGAAAGAGAAGTGGCACAAAAGATCTTATTGGAGAGTAGAAGGATGCCTATAAATTAGGTAAAGATAGGACAAATAATTACAAGAAGTAGAAGGTAAAAGAAAAAGAGAAAAAAGAAAAATTTTATAGAGAGTAAAAATAAGAGAGGTGTAATTAAGGAGAAAAATTTTAAAATGGAAAAGAAAAAGTAGAGAAATGAAAGAAGAAGAGATTAGAAGTAAGGTTGAAGGATGAAGGAAGATTACCCAAATCCCAGGGAACTCGTGAAGAAGACAGGAGAGAAGGAAAGAAGAAAAAAACAAGAGAACAGCGACAACAACAAAAACCTAAAAACAATGTTCACACTCATAAAAAAATCCCCCAAACCATAAAAAAACCAAACGAGCAATAATTAAAAAAACTAAACCAAAAGCACAAAACAAAACAAATGAACACAAACCAAAAAAAGAGAAGAAGAAAAAAGAAAAATTTCTCTGTGATTTCAAGACTGCGGTTATCTTCTGGGGTCTACAGTTTTGTAGCAGTGTCTAATTCAAGGCCTGACTCTGCTCTTGCTGGTAGACAAAGGAGGCAGTCAGAGCCCAGATCCATGCTGAGTAATCACCAGGAACCTGGCAGCAGATTTTGGGCAGAGTGCCAGTTCCGGGACTTTTAAATCCATGGAAATTCAGGTTGACCCTGGTCCCTGGTCATGGGGATGGGGCTCAAGTCACTTTCCTTATAAAACTCTGGGTGTCTCTTGCTGGCCCGACCATGCCTCCCTGACCATGGATGTGTCCTGTGGTTGTCCCCCACCCAGTCACTGTGGGAGCCCAGAGATGAAGCCAACTCACAGCTACTCTGAGTCCCAGGTTCAGTTGGATCCTCCCTAGAAGGGTGTACAACCCAGCACTCTCTCTAGGGGACATGGCAGACACTTGGACTAGAGTCACTTAGCAGCTATTGTAGCACACAGCACTCATTGCTCCGTTCCACTGGTGTGTTTCTCACTGAAGACCTGAATTTCCCCACTTTCCCTGTGTCTCTGCAGATTCTATCATTCTTTCTCATGAGCCTTGAACCAGGGCCTAGGAAAAAGTACAGATTGTCCCTTCCTTTTGCTGCACTGTGTTCTGTCTCTTCAATTTCTCTGTAGGCTCCAATTTTCCTATCAGATCCTTCCTGGGTTCCAGAGATCCACCTCCCTCCTTTTTTTCCTTCCCCAAGTTGTTATTTTGCAGTATCTGGATTCTGAATATTGGTCAGGCTGATTTCTTGCTGCTTACCATTCTGCCATCTTTCCTGGAGTCCATTTCTAAGACATTTTAACTCTGTAAATAAGCAATGTCTTGCAATACTAGTACTACATCATGCTGAATGGTACATTGTTGCAAGTCTCAGTCCCTCTCTCTGTCTCTCTCATTGCTTGCTTTGGATTATGAGGGGAACGAATTATTCTCACAAACCAAGGCTGTGCTCTACATAGGAATTAACCTAATCAAGGAAGCGAAGCACCACTGCAATGAAAATTATAGTACTCAGAAAAAGGAGATCAAAGAGGACATTAGAAAATGGAAAGATGCCCCTTTTCCAGGATAGGCAGAACCAATATTGTTAAATGGCCATACTTCCTAAATTGATATATAGACTTCACGCAATCCCAATCAAAATAGCAACAGCATTCCTCACAGAAACAGAGAAAACAATCCTAAAATCCATGTGGAAGCAGAAGAGAGCCAGAAGAGCACAAACAACCCTGGGCAAGGAGAGCAAAGCAGGAGACATCACAATCCCAGACCTCAAGTTATACTGCAAAACTATAGTGATAAAAACAGCATGGTACTTGCATAAAAACAGACATGTAAATCAGTGGAACAGATTAGAGAATACAGAAACAACTCCAGGCACATTCAACTATCTTGTCTTTGACAGAGGGGCCAAAAACTTACACTAGAAGAAAGATGCCCTCTTTAGCAAGATGCTGGAAAAACTGACTATCCACATAAAGAAGATTGAATCTAGACCCATATCTTTCGCTATGTTCTAAACTGAAATAAAAATGGATCAAAGAACTAAATGTTAAAATAGAACCATCTGCTCAAAGATAAAATAGGTAAAACTCTTGGAGATATATGTATAGCAAGGAGTTTTTGAGCAGAACCCCAACTGCAGAAAAAATAGCACCAAGCATCAACAAATGGGTTCACATCAAATCAAAAAGCTTCTGATCAGTCAAGGAAACAAGCAACAAAATGAAGAGACAACCTACGGAATGGGAACAAATTTTTGCTAGCTATTCCATAGATGGAGGACTAACATCTAGAAGATAAAGAACTCAAAAAAATTAGGCACTTCAAAATAAAAGACCCAATCAAAAAATGAGCAAGTGAAATGAATAGCTATATGTCAGAAGAAGTACAAATGGCCAATAAGCATGTGAAAAAATGTTCAGCATCTCTGGTCATTAGAGAAATGCAAATTAAAACAACACCGAGATTCCATCTTACTCCAGAAAGAATGATTATCATCAAGAAACCCCATAATAACAGAGTCCAGAGGCTGTGGCGAAAAAGACATCCTTCTACTTGGTTGATGGCATTGTAAACTAGTAAAACCATTATAGAAGTCAGTATGCAGGTTCCTTAAAAATATAAAACTTGAAATTCCATTTGACCTGTTATTCTTCTTTTAAGTATCTTCCTGAAAGAGTTAAAGACATCATATTCCAGCTATACATGTCTACCAATGTTTATTGCAGCACAACTCATAATAGCTAAATCTTGGAACCAACTTATATGCATATCAACAGATGAATGAATAAAGAAAATGTGGCATTTATACACAATGGAGTATTACTATGCTATGGAGAATAGATGAGTCATTTGTAGGAAAATGGATGTACCATGATTTTAAGTGGAATTAGATACACAAGCTTAACTATCACATGGTTTCTCTTATATGAGAAACCCAAAATATAAATAAATTAAAGGCCAAAATGAGAGATAGATATAGAAAGAGGGGATAAATATTTTTCAAAAGGGAAGAGAACAGGATTGGAGGGATAAAGAGGGCATGAGTAATGGGGAAGGGGATAGAAAAAGAACTAAATTGTGTTATGTACATGTACCAACTCTCCCTGAGGAATGTGATTATTATGTACTGCAAACATGTACTGAGAAATACTTGTTTTGACAATTTCACCCTTTTTATCAATACCTTTTACAGGCTATATTATACTGCCATTTGTGGTTTGTCTGGGATGTGGAGGATGAGGAAGAAGAAAAGGAAGGGGCCATGTTAGCAGGAAGAGATGGAAATAAGAGAAATGTCAATAGGTGAAAAATAGGATGTTGGTCTGTGTTGGAATTGTTTTTATACCTGAAGTAAAGAGCTAGTGTTTAAGGTGATTTAGAGAGTATTTTTGCTGGCAGAAGAGGTATACAGTTGGGTGAAAGTGTATTTAGAGACTGAGGAAGGCTATGAGATTGTCCACACCTGTTGATATCTTTGCAGGTAATTTTTTTGGATCCCCTGTGCCTAGTTTCGTTAAGGTTATCATGACAGGCCCTTAAGTGGTACCATTTATTGCACTGGTTAATTTTTATTTTCTAGTGCACATTTACAGGCCTCTGTTATCTATCTGCTGTAAGATAGGTGGAGAGGAGAAGAGGGGAGATAAGGAGGTGAGAAAATAAGGAAGAGAGGAGAGAAAAAAATAGGGAGGAAAAAGTAAAAAAAAAAAAGAAGACAAAAAGAGAGAGCAGGAAAAAGGGGAAAACATTGAAGAATAAAGTAAAGGAACAAAACAATACCAGTAAAGAAGAAAGAACCAGAAGGAAAAAAAAATGAAAGAACAAGGAAAAAATAAATAAGAGGAAAAGCAAAACCCTTCACACTGTCAGAGTGTTATCCCAGACGTTCACACAGCTCCCTCTACCCTGGAGTCGCAGCCTAATCTCCAGCCTCCATCATCCCTCTGGACCTCTGAATTGCCTGCTCAAAGCAGTGAAGGCTCTTGCTCTCTCCAGTCCTGCGTCCTGGCTGCAAGTTGTGCTCTGGACGTGACCAACTGCAGGCCTCCATGGTGATCTCAATATCTGATTGTCTCAGTTGATCTTGGGGGAAACAGATGTGGTGACATTTGCCCAACATCTGGCACTTCAGTTCTCTGTTGACTTCTGCCAAGCACCTCATACTTTCACTTTCTCTGTTGCCTGGCAAATATTGAGTCTGCCCTTCCCGGGCTTTTCTTGTCTAGCTTATGACCAGAAGACCTCCAGGCGCTGGTCTCCATCTCTTCAACCACAGTTGTCTGTCTCTGTCTCAAGAGCTCTGATCTCAGACCCACCTGTGGAACCTGAGGAAGCTACCAGGTTCGGCAGAGGGCCCCCTTTGCCAGTGTAGGGTAGTGGGTAGGACCTTTCTGGTCTCAGGCCTTTCTGGTGTTTGGGCACACAACAGAAGAGTACCTGTTCTATTCTGGCTCTGCAGAATCACCCTCCGTCCCTCTCTCCTCTCACAGATCTCCCCTGCTCCACTTGGCTTCTTCTACTTATTGCAGTTTTGGGTCTCCCTGCCCTCTGCAGTCCCCAGCTAGGAGGTGCCTGCAGGTAGGAAATAATAGGTAGTAAGTACACTGATTGTCCAATGGGAGTGGATGACTTATTTTTTTCAGCATTGGGCAAGCCTTCTCTCTCCCCACAGTCCTGCTGCTAGCAGGTGCTGCAGCGCTGTTGTTTTCAGGACCTGCGCACATGGCATTTTGTCCTGCCCAGTTCTCCTGCTTTTGGCATCTCTGAATCCCCAGCTTGCATGTATCTCACTTCCTGTGTGCAGCAGGGAGGTTCGAGTGACTGTGAGTCTTTTCTATCAGACAGGCCATCGCTGAAGGGCTGGCTCCTTCCCTCGGTCCAATCTTTCCAAGATAGCATGTACACTGGGTGTGGGGTGCAGGGTGGGGTGTTGTGCTCCAGGAATGGTCTGGATTATCCTCACACACCCTCTAGGCACTGGACTTTTGTCTAGCTAGATTCTCTTCTCATTTATCCTTCCATATCAGACTTTATCTTTTGCTCCCACCTTTTCTCCAGTGCCAATTTGGAGACGCTCACCCACTCCTTAGGCAGCCATCTTCTCTTTTCCTCAAACTGTTTTCTACAGTGCTCATTATTCTTTTTAACATTAGAATTATCCCCCTTTTGGCCAGTGAGTACCAGAGTATTTTGGATTAAAATTTGAAAATAATTTCCTGTGGTTATGATGATTAACTTTATGTAACTTGACTGGGATAAGGGTTGCTCAGATAGCTGGAAAATATTTTTGGATGTGTTTATGAAGGTGCTTTCAGAAGAGATTAGCATGCTAATTGGTAGTCTGAGTAAAGAAGACGTCCCTGACCAGTGGGGGTGTACATCATCCAGTCTGTACAGTGCCCCATAGAACAGAAAACAGGGAAGTTAAGGTTCTTTGCATTCCTGAGCTGGGACATCATCTCCAGCTCTCAGGCATGGAGCCCCTGCTTCTTGGGCCTTTGGCTTCTGGGACTTAACTGCTGGCTTGCTCCATTCTCAGACCTTAACATAAGACCAGGAGTTATGGCATCAGCCCTCTTGATTCTCAACCCTTTGGCCTCAAACTGAATCATACCACTGGTTTCTTGGTTCTCTAGCTTACAGATGACAAATCATCGGGCTTCTCAGCCTCCTAATTACATAAACCAATTCCTCAAATAAATCTCTGTCTCTATATCTGTATCTATATCTATGTATCTATCTATGATCTGTCTGTCTCTCTGTCTATCTATCACTTTCTGTGGAGAACACTGGCTAATTCAGTGATTGTGGATATTGGACAAAAACAGGTGCAGGTAATTCTGGATGGTAGCCTGCACTTTGCTGTGTCAGCAAATGAGTGGAAGAAGCAGAGTCCTCAGGGAATGCCAGGTGGCTAACATGACATTCATGGTTTTCAGTGGGGAAATGATGGTAGATCTCAGTATGACATCATAAAAGCAGTACAGACTTTGTCATCAGAACACAGATTCGAATCTATTCCTGGCCCTATTATCTGTGAAAAATGGGAAAATAACTACCTTGCCTAATTTTCTATTAGGGTGTGGTTCCTGGAAGCAAGGATAATGACTAAAATCTTTGATTTCTTTGTGTCTAACTAGGAGAAGGGTTATTGCTATGACTACTTGACCATGTGCTTCAGAAGCCTTTGGAACTGGCTCGTGGGAGGAGTTTGGAAAGGTTTTATATGCTGATGAGAGAAGCCTGAGAATGTTGCAAGCTGAGCATGATAGGAGGTTCTGGTCAGAGCTGAGAAGACAAGCTGGAAACAAAGAGTCCATTGGCAGTTAGACTCGTGTGTGTTATATTCTGGCAGAAAATTTGTCTACATTTAGGTCTGTACATTAATTATTCTGGTGGAGGAAATTTCGAGGCAGCCAAATGTTCAGGCTATGGCATGGATACTGCTTGCTGCTTTTAGTGAGAGTCACACTGAGAAACAGGAGCAAAAAGTCCATTTAAAGTTTTCAGTATTGCCAAAAAGGAAGTGTCTGCAAAGTTGGAGCAAAGGACAGCATGGTTGCTAAAAAGATTAGCATTAAAAAGAAGCCAAGTACTTTGCATCAGGACAATAAGAAAAATGCCTAGAATTTGGTTTATAGTATTCCGCTATCCAGGCAGTCTGCCCCCATGAACCAAGGGGGCCCAGTTGCTGCTTGAGTTGGTGGCAGACATTGATGTCATCCACATGGTGTTGGTTTTTCAGGCATGCAAAATGGAAGAGTTGTGGATTCAGGAAGCTTCCTCCCAGATTTCAGAAGAAGGCCAGAGAGACCAGGATGTGTACTCTTGAGCAGCCAGTGTATAAAGCCATGAGGGTGAAGCTGAAAATGCAGTGGGAACCTCAGCATGTTGGAGATGCAAGACACATGGATCATATGCCAAATAAAGTTATAGGCAGCGAGCAAATCCACCCCCAAAGAGAGGCCATGAGAGCTGCAACCAGTGATGCCACAGACGCGGGGCAGCTCAAGCCTTTTGGGGTTCACATCTTGCCCCCCCTTGCCCCAGGTGCTAGACACAGAACTATAGAGTTTAATGTTTGCCCTCCTGGGTTTTGGTCTTGCTCTGGTCTGATTTCTTTTGATCTACCCATTTTCCCCTTTTGGAATGGGAATATTTATCATGCAACATTGTATGTCAGCAGTTTAGTTTATTTCTAACAACAGGGGCTCCTGGATGAGTCTCAGAGGAGCCTTGAGGAGCCTTGAGTCTCAGAGGAGCCTTTGGATTTGAGCTTTTCAGCAGGACTGGAACTGTTAAAATGACAGTGACTCTTAGGAATAGACTAAATGCATTTTGCACAAAGCAATGCACAGAAATCTTTTGGGGGTGCAGTAGAATGTTATGGTTTAGATCCAGAATGACCTCCCAAACTCTCAGGTACTCAGTGGCAGTGATTTTGGAAAGTGATTGGATCATGGGGACACTATAGTAGATTTGCTGTGAGAAGGTAGGGCCTGGGCAGAAGAAGCAGGTCACTGGGCCTGTAACTTGGAAGCATATATCTGCCTCCTTGGCCTCTCCTTTCTCTCTTTGCTTCCTGGCTGCCATGCTGTGATAGCTTTCCTCCACAGTGGACCCTTCCCACCATGCCATTTCTGCCTTTGAGTCAGCCCACTTGGACTGAATCTTCTGAAACCATGAGCCAAAATAAACCTTTCCTTAACATTTTGGGTGTTGGGTTCTGTGTCTCAGCAACAAGAAAGTGACTAGACATTAAGGGAACTCTGTTTAAATATCCATCTGAATAGCTGCTAAAATCTTTCTTCCTGAGTGGGGAAAGTGTTCTGGAGAAACAAAATCTAAAGCTATTTACCTTGGGAGATAGGGGAGGGGAATTTAAAGAAAGCTGAACCTTTCAGAAATCAGAGTCATGCTTGGAGCTTAAAGGGATATAAAGACCTTTTGAATGTTCAAAATGTACTTAAAAGGAAGCCCACTGATATGGGAATGTACTTAAACATATACAGTACCACTTCTCCATGGTTTATCCTTATAAGCTTTCAGTGGTCTACAGATATCCATTGTCTAAAAATATTAAATGGAAAATTCCAGATAGACTCAAGTCATAAATTTTGAATTGCACACTGTTCTGAATAGCATGATGACATCTCACTCTGTCCAGCTGTATAACCTACCCAGGATGTGAATCTTCCCTTTGTCCTCAGCTACCTCATTTCGGAGAAGTGTATCCATTCTGTATATACCACCTGCCTGTTAGTTATTCCACCAACACTCTATCCCAGTTCTTGTGTTCATCTAACCTGTATTTACTTAATAACATCCCTCAAGTGCAGTGGTAGTGATGATCATAATTAGGATATGCAATAGAGAAGCTTAAAGTGTTTCCTTTAATTGAAAAGATGAAAGTACCATAAGATATTTTAAGAGATAGACACACACACACACACACTATTTATATACATTCATATAACTGTTATTAGGGTATATTATTAAAATTATTTTATTTTCTTACTGGTTATTAATCTTTTACTGTGCTTAAAATTAAATTTTATCATAGGAATATATGTATAGGAAAAATCAGCATACATAAATTACAGTACTGTGTTTGGTCTCAGACATTCATTAGGGGTCTTGAAATGCATCCTGTAGAAAGGGAGGGGGGCTATTGTGTGTACTTTGAACATGTATTGCCTGTGGTATAAGTAGCAGTTGAAAAATTGACTATGTGTATGTGTGTGTGTGTGCGCACACACACATGTAGCAAAGTAGTTTTAATTTTTGCTTTAAATGTGTTTGAATTAGAGGATATTCTTTGTGTTTTCTGTAACTTCAAGTTAGTGAACTTCTTCTTTGGGTGGTTAAGAGTTGTTTTAGACATAGAACATCTTATTGGACACGGCCTCATGTGAGATGCTACGACTTTTTGGTCGCATTTTATTATACATATTCAAATACAACTGTTGTGCAATCAGTTCTTTAAAAAAAATCCACAGCTAAGATTTTCTAATGCCTTAAAAGATTGAATTCCCTGGGAATATTACATAAGATGCTTTGAAATGTTGGGTTTTATCTCAAAAACTCAGGTGGATATTTACTTATTTATAGTATTTCTCTTGGCTTTGACAAAGATAATATAAAAATTCCTTATGATCTGTGGTAAAGTGTACTAGGACTGAAAGATTTCTAGCATTTTGAATATGACATGCAGAAGATGAGTGTAGTTTAAAAATTTAATGTATCTAAAATACAGAGAAAGACACACATATAATGTATCAGGCTTTGTTTGGAATGGAATTGTTCCTTTTGATATATAATATAAAAATAGTGTATTATAATTTATAAAGCCATACATAGGAGTTCTCAGTCATCAGGTTAAAAGTACACTTATAGATGTTTCTAATCATTATTATTTGGAAGTCTATATATTTGATCACATAAAACATTTCTCATGAATTTAATATAAAGATAATTAAAAATATACTTACAAGTAATTTTATTTTCCCTTCCCCCAGGGAAGTGGAGGTACACGTGTCCTTGTAGGAAAAGTACAAGATAGAAAAAGATTCATGGATGTGTTTTCTCTTGGATTTTTTTATTCAACAAAATTTATCATATTTTTATTAGCAAATCATTATACTGCACACTAATGGTAAAATCATGAATGCTTTATTGTGTCATTTATTCTCTAAGTGAAACCTGTGAAACCCTTTTATTCTTCTGCAAACCTTATTATGCATGAGCTCATTTTTGCTTGCAATTTTAGATGTGAGGAAATAGATTTGAATTCGTGAGGTAGTCTTTTTGCGGTCACTCAGTCTGCAAGCTGAGGAGGGAGGATTCTAACTCCAGAGGTGGCCTAACTCCAAACCCACAGTCTGGATAGTGGACAGATAATGGATCATCTCATCTCATTATACCAAACATTTTGTTTATTTGGAATGAGTGAAAGTAAGGCATGAAGGCAAGCAGCGTGAATGTTGGACAGAAGCTTGCTTTCATAATTTCCACTGCTTTTTTATACAGCCTTCTTTCCCCAAACCTCCAGTTTTCCTTCAGTGGCACATCATAAGACCTCTAGAGGGTCAAGCTGCCCTGTGTCTGTCCTTTGGATGGGAGGACTGTGTGATCTTGCGCTTGGAGGCCATTGATTTCCACTGTGACCTGTCTCACAACTCATCACTGACAGGAGTGACTAAAAGTACAGGCTTTAGGATTTATGACTTGAGTGGGATGAGGAAGACTTCTTAAAAAAGTGTTGTTCTTTATATTGAAAAGCCTTCTTCCATTCAGATTTCACTGAAGATGTCCGGTGAGAAATATTTTTAAGCTAATAGTCAATATGTATTTGTTTAAATCATTTACAGCCATGTTTTAAGAGGCACTGCCAAGTAAAGATGGATATCTACTTTGGCTAATATCAAGATTTATTCTTCTGAGAAGTTTCAGATGTATTGATCAGAATGAGGCTGCCGTACTTGATTCATCTTAATACTTTAAAAACTACTGCTTCGGAGCGGCAGTAATTCCCTGTTGAACATTGCATCAGATCCCTGCGTCTCTGCCTGGCTAGACTTCTTGTGCTGTTCTGGCTGTCCAGTCGTTTCCCTCATCACTCACCCAAATAATCCCGTATTCCAACAAGACCGGTCTCCCCTTTCTCCTGTGACAGTTTCCAAGCCCATATGATGGTTGGCAGCACTCAGCTCCTCACAGTCTGCTGGTCTGGGTCTCTGTGTGGACTGCTTGCTCAGTGCTTTGTTCCTACGAGTTCCTACGAGTCTCCAACTTATTCTCCAGGCTTATTCACAGCAGGCCATTCCAAATGACTCCCTCCTTTGAATACAGAGGTTAAGAAGGCAAGCCCTAGATTTAGACATGCTGGTGGTCATATCCTAGCTCAGCTGTTGCTTGGCTCTTTATCTTACCTTTCTTAGTTTGTTTTTCACCTGCGAAGGGAGGAAATGGTGGTGTGACAGACTTTTGAGGACACTTCTCTGACTCCTGTTCCCGGTATTCCTGTCCCAGTGGCATGGAAGCTCTCTTGTTTCCTGGCCATGGAGAAGCAAGCTGCCACGTTGTGAGCAGTTGCATGGAATGAGCCATGTGGCAAAGCGCTGAGCGAACAGCCCACACAGAGGCCCAGAACAGCAGACTGTGAGGAGCTGAGTGCTGCCAACCATCGTGTGGGCTTGGAAACTGGTCCACTGCCAGGCAGGTCTCAGTTGAGAAGCCAGGCCCGACCCACAGTGATTCCAGCTAGGAGAGGACCCATGTTGTACCTGGCATCCTGGTATGAGATGAGAAATATGTGCTGACTTGAACTGTGAAGCTTGTGGCCATATTGTTATGTAGCAATTGATAAGTAATATGGATAATGTCTACTTCATATAATTGTTGTGAAAATTAAATGAAACAATGCATGTTAAGGTTTAGTATTGTCCTCATGGCACAAAAGATTCATCTTCTAGCACCCACTCTCTGTCTTTCACTTTTTGATAGTCTACCAGTAGTTGAATCCCTAAATATGTACCAGTGTTGGAAGGGTGTTTGTCTCCCCTTCCACCTGGTATTCCTGTTCCTCTAGCAATTTCCATTAGGTCAAGTCTGTGCTTCAGTAGCTCAAATGACAGGCAGCTCTCCTGAAAGTTTCCCCCAAGTCATGGCCCTGGCATCCTTTGCTAATCAGGGCGTAGATTCTTGGAGGCCAGTGAGATCAGCAGACTTACATCCTGACCATCCAAAACTTCAGCCCTGCTCAAAGAGATCTGGGTAGAACCTTGTTATCAAAAAGAATGTTTAAGTAGCCAATGAGCACAATGAAAAATGTTCAGTGTCACTGATAATTTGGAAGCTGCAAATTAAAACCATAATACTTTACAGATAAGACTATCAGTAGCAATGTTGGCAACTATGTAGAATACGTGAAATTCCATCTCTGATGGATGCGTAGTTTAGTAAAACCACTTGAAAAACTAGTAGTATCTGCTAAAGCTAAGCATATGCATAATATATACACCTAGTAGAAATATACTTAGCAGATGGAAGAAAACCCTACATGTTTGTCAAAGGAGAATGAATAAACTATGTTATATCTACACAATGGAATACTACTTCGCTGCAATGAAAATAATAAGTGTTACATATACAACTTGGATGAACCGCCGAGACATAATGTTGAGTGAAAATGTTGAGTGAAAGAGGCCAGATATTAAAGAGTAAAATGCTCTATGACTTTGTTTATATAAAGTTGACCCATAGGCAAAGCTAATCTGTTTGTTTTATGTGGCCTTTTGTGTCTCCCGGAGTGGCCGAGGCACATCGTCTTTGCAGTAGTGAGAGATGAGAAGTGAGAAGTCATGTACAAAACATTGTGTAGCCTAAAACACTTAGCAAAAAGTGGGACATGTAGATGTGCTCAGCAAGGTTTCTTGAGAGGCGCCGAGAGCAGCACATTGTGGTGTGACTTGCCACATTCCGTGGCTCAGCAGTGACCCCCTTGGACAGGAGTCTATCTTTCTCTGAAAGCACTTGTTAGTTTATTTTTTTTGGTATGATTTTTCTTTAAAACGGATTTAATAGGAACTCAGATTCCATGTACTTAACCCCCACATATCCCTCCCTGCCTGAGTGTCATCCTACCCATTTAAATGTAATCAGAGAATCGGAGATGATAGGAAAACTGACTCCTGTGCAGGCCACTTGGAGCCTGTTGTCAGAAACAAATGAAGGTCGAACAGAACCCAAGCAAATGCAGCTAGAGCAAAACTCAAGATAAAGCTGGAGTGTGGTCCCAGGTCAAGACTGTCCCAGTTTATTCCTGTGCTCTGAGGCTTGCTCGCTCTGGGTCTTGGGACTCAGCCTTCATCCTGGAGGCCTAAGTTCTGCCTACGAAGAGCACATGGTGGGGCACAGTGATGGCGGGTCCGGTTCCCTTCAGCTCCCTTTGTGGAGGCCTTAAAGAGGACTTTTTTTTCTTTTTTCTTTGTGGGGGCCTTAAAGAGGATTTCTTTTTCTTCTTTTCTTGGATCCCCAATTCTGGGTGCTGAATTTAGGACCTTTGCATTGAGCTGTACCCTCAGCTCTCTATTTTTATTTGGGAGACAGGGTCTTCCTGAGTTGCTAACATGTCCAGGATGTGCCTGAACTTGTAAGCCTCCCGCCTCAGGCTCCCAGAATGTTGGGACTACGAGGTGCATGCCACAATGCTTAGCTCAAACTGGGATTTTAATGCCTGTCCTCACTGAGAATCTTTTTATAATGGGGAAATGAAACCTATTTTTTTGTTGTCGTTGACATGTAAAAATCCATCAGAGACTCTTTTGGGATAGTAAGAGCCTCCAAGTATGGATTTCCTTGGAATCTTCAAGCACCAGAACGTCCTGTCAAATGCGTAAAGGGACTTTCTTTTCAGATTAGAAGTAAGTGGAGCGGAAACCCTCCCTGGGCTCTTATGCGATGGAATTCCTTTCCTGGCAGTTACTGTTGGCTTTCTAATTCTCTGATTCGTTGCCAGTGTGGATACAGACCCCTCTGGTGCCTAGTGTCACGGTTCCATTAGCATGTTTTGCACATTTTATTGCTAAGCAACAATTAGCAGTGTGAATCCTGCCTTCTGTGGTTTCAATTTGGGTTTCACACGTGGGTTTGCGTTTTCATCTTTACAGTGCAGCCACAATGTTCACTGTTTAGCCAACACTATTTCCGGAGAACCTGGGGGAAGAGATTGAGAAGGTAACAGCAGGTCCTCCCCATTCAGTGGTGTGGTTTTGAAATGGTATTTATAAAAATAACCTTCTCTAATTAGATACCCATAAAATGAAAGCAACACTAAAGATTGGAGATAAACTCAAAGCAATTGAATTTGGCCTTGAGGGGGAACTGATAACAGTAGAATAATTATGAAAATCACGGAGAACAAACTAAAGGTCCATAGGAAGAAGAACAAAAATCCTTAACCAGAAAAATGTCTCATGATAATATTGAAGGGAAATGCTTTTCTTCTAATCTCATACCATGCAGAATTCTTTTAAGTTAATAGGATAGCATGAAAACTTAATGGGAACAATAGATCTAGAAGAAGAAATAAGTAAAAGAGTAGAGGAAACAGGAAATATAACAACAGGAAAAACCCCCATTAAGTAAAATGTAACCTAGTTGTTCCTTATCCATAAGAGAAGAAAAATGACTATGTTTCAGCTTAAATATTGCCTTTAGGAAGAAGATATGGTTTCTTGTGCAATATTTTGGTTAGAAAAGTAAAATTGCTAATGTTTAAGAGCTTGGTTAGCGTAACAGCATGCTTATTCTTCTATGTGTGTTATAAGAATACTGCTTTAAAATTCTGAACAATAGTATTTACCCTGTTCTGTTTAAAGAGGGGAAGAAATTGGTTAAACTATTTAAGGAAAATAAGATCAAGAGATTTTATTCTTTGCATAACAAGAGGGCTATATTTTAAGTCTCTTCTTAGAATCTTGAAAAAAATTCAGGGAGGATCATAATAGGGAAGAACTAAAACCCAAGACAGAATATTAGACTTTTTGGGAGAAGGCTGGAGATTAAACCCAGAAAGTCTCCAGCGCTGGTCTCCAGCGCTTTAGTTGCCCAGGCCATCCTTAAACTTGTGATACTCCTGCCTCAGCCTCCCCAGGAACTAGGATTACAGGTGTGCATCAGGGTGAATGGTAGAATATTAGATTTTTAATTCTGGCTTGTAGCTCTTGGAAAAACATTCTATGCTAATGTTTTAAATGGAACAAAGATTTATTGGAGACGAACATTTTGAAGTTAAGAAGTATCAGTCATGGATGGGCCAGATTCTCTCACAATGTAAGAAGCTCTTTGAATAAAAACCTTTGATTAAAAACTCCTTCTCTTTAAAGATGATTAATTCACAAACACTGGATTCTACTTTCAACAGTGATTTCTAGCTCTTTGACTTTGACTTTATTGAACAAAATCTGATACCCTTTAACTTCAATTCCATTCAGTTTGACAAACATCTATTGAACTCACTACATCTCTATGCAGTTATCTATAGATAAATGAAGATTGTCTTGTCCTCAAAGAACAGACAGTCTAATGGGCAAGAGAGATAAGTAAGTAGAAAGTCATCTGTCATATGTAAGCACAAAGTAAGAAGTTGGTTCTGGAGAGACAATCTTAGCTTTAGCTCATTGGAGGTCAAGGAAGGATTTCTAGAGGTTATGACAAGTGAACTAGTTGGGTTTTATATGAAGCTACAAATAATAAGTCTTTGGATGTGCATGCCTGGAACTGGATTACTCTGGAGGAATGGAGTTCGAGAGAGAAACAGCTTGAACAGAGACCACCGTGATGTATCTATGTCCTCCTGTCTTTCTAGAATATGTCACAGTGAGAAAATCTCCATACATAATAAAAAGTATACAGAGGTAAAAAAGGGAATTTCTTCTGTCTTTCTGTCTCAGCCACTTTCTTGTTGCTGAAACAAAATATCTGATACCCACAACTTAAAGGAGGAGTTTATTTTGGCTCATGGTTTCAGTCCATATTTGACTGGCTCCAGGATGGGAAAAACATGGTAGGGGAAAACGGTAAAGGAAAGCATTTATTCCTTGGCAGCCAGGAAGCGGAAAGAGAAGGGAGGAGCCAGGAACAAGAACGTACCCTGCCAGGTCAAACCCTGGTGACTTGCCTCCAACTGACCCTGCCTCCCAACAGCACATTCGGTTCCTAAACTCATCAGTAGAGGAATCCTCTGGGGAGCATAGTGTCCCACAGTGCAACCTTCCACACACATGAGGATGTGGGAGACATTGTAGATCTAAACTATAAACTTTCAAATATTGGCAGATGGCATCTCACTTCGGGCTAAACTCTAGCCCCAGAATGGGATGGCGTGAGGTACAAGGCGTGCTCTGGTTGCAGGACCTAGACACTGTTTGCTTCAGTCCTCATCTCTCTGTCCCCCTCTGTCACCAGATTAAGAGATTATTCAAGCCTTTCTTTTTGGGTTATTCTTTTTTAAATATCCCTTTAAAAGTTGAACTGATTTCTTCTGACCATCAAAGGAACAGATTTGATTATTGAAAAAATATAGTTCTATTGTTAGATGAACGGAGCTAAATATAAGGCTTCTAGTGATGCATACTATGTTTATTTGGCAAAAGTAATGGAATCAGGGAAATCCCAGAAATCAGCAGTAAACTGAAGAAGCAAGCAGCTTATTTCTTTTTCTGGACTATAGATGCGTGTCCTAGTTGGGTGGGCAGGGTAGCTCCCTTAGTTATTCAGCGATGCAGGGCTGGTGTGACTTCCAGCCCTGCTGTAGGGGATTGTAGTCCTTTTCTTAGTTGGAGCTGTGAGCAGCTATGCATGGGTTCCAGCCAGAGAGACAGAAAAAGACAGAAATGAGAAGGCGCAGCTGTTATGGAGTCAGAAGTGGCACATGTCGCTTCCTGGGTGACTGTACTTGCCACAAGGGAGGCTGCAGAGTGCAGTCCAGATAGGTGGCCTTGTGACTTGTGGTAATTCAATTGCAATGGAAGAAGGAAAGAATGAATTTTATTGGGCAGCTCACAATTTCTGCCACACACCTTAAAGGTGCACTACGTGTGGATTACTTAATCATCCTTTGCATATGTCCAAGCCTTTTTTGTAAGCCAACAGGGAAATGAGGGCCCCCTTCTAAATTCATAGTTTGGAGTTTTAGAACTTAAATTCAGACTTTATATTGTATCCCTCTAAATGAGTCTTGTTGATTTTTGACTCATTATTTCCGTCCATTGAAATAATTTTAAGGACTGATTTTTGTCACTTGAAATATTTCCTGGTTTTATGTTATCCAGACAAATGATCGACCTGGCTTCTGTTTTCATTGGAACAGATGTTAGAAGTATCAAGGAGGTTGCATGTTGCTGTGGGTCCCTCACGGTTTTCTTTCTTTTCCTTTTTTGAGACAGGGTCTCACTGTGTAGCTCAGGCTGGCTTTGAACTCACTGTGTAGCTCAGGCTGGCCTTGAACTCACTGTGTAGCTCAGGCTGGCCTTGAACTCACTATGTAGTTCAGGCTGGCCTTGAACTCACGGTGATCCTCCTGCCTCAGTCTCCCAAGTGCTGGGATGCAGGGGTACATTGCCATGCCTGCCATTCTCTGTAGTTTAATATTTGTTCACTATTCCTTTCTAGGTTTTGTTACTCATTCCATTGGATTCTACATCCACACACTTTATTTGAGCCTATAGTTCTTTTTCTCCCTCATACTATGGTGAATGATATTGTTTATTGCTTTGGTGATAAACGTCTATTTAGCCATCATCTCCTAATAGTAAGTGACATCAAAGTGTTTGAGGTAATGGTGAGAGAGGTGTGAGTGAAAGATATGAGTGCAAGGTGGACCAACATAATGGTAATGTCCTCAGTGGGAAGTTTCCTGTCTTTCTGAGGGTCTCAAAAGCTCATGAAATCAGCCACATGCCTAATGTTCTTTGATGACACGTGAAATTTTGCTTCATAAGGAACAGTTAGAAAACTCCTGAAATTTTTTTCTCTGGAATGGAAGGGGTAGGATTATGAAGAATTTTTTTATGTTGTATATTTCCTGAAATATTTGAATTTTGCACTTGTATTACTTTTATCTCTTCATACATTCATTTATTCAGTCAAAAATATTAAGAAAGATTACATATGGTAGGTAGGCACTCAAGGTATAGTGGGAAACAAAGTCAGACATGGCTCATTTCCTTATGGAATTTGGTGTCTAGTGGCCAGACAGTCTAGTCTGGTAGCTAAAGATAATAACTCTGGAATCAGAAAGTTTAGATTCTAATTTCAGTTTCTTTCCTTTTAGCTTGTAATTTTGGTCAAATTCCTCAGTCATTCTATTCCTGTTTATTTTGAGATAATAATTGATCCTTCTCATATTTCTGTTTACCTGGGTCGTTACAAGGGGACAAACAATATGTGAAACATTTAAAACAGTATATAGAATTCAGCTTTTATTTGTATTAGTCATAGTGAGAGGGACATTATTTTTATATTCATACAAATAAGTATACAGCAGTAATTGTAGTATTTACTTTGGAAAAGGGTCCGAGGTACCAAGAGGGTACAAGAAATTACAGGTGAGGGATATGGTTTGATCAGGGAGGTGTTCCTGGAGAAATGAAGAGTGAGCTGAGAATGTGAGTTAGTTACCAGAAGAGATGAGAGAGATGTAAAAGTCCCTTTAAAAAAGCCAGATAGTGAACAAGGCTGGGCAATAGATTGTTTGATCCATGGCCTCTTTGCTAATACGTGCTGGTTGTCGGAGTTCTGATGCGAAGTGGTCTTCGGTGTGTAAGATGCTAGAGATGGAAAAAGCACAGTGTGGCTCGGGAGAAAGGGTCAGAGGAAGGGAAGTGAGAGGCCCAGGCCCCGGTCTCTAGGTTGTGGCAGGGTGGATTCTACCACCGTATGTGCAGGTCAGACTCCACTGTGAGGTTTGACACAGAAGTTGTAGGTTGGAGTGGTCCAGGGCACTCAGTGTCCTAATTTCAACATCAGAATTTTAGAGAAAAGCACAGCAGTGTCACATTATTTCTAGATCATATGTGTTACTGGGAAGGAAAGTAGGTTAGATGTGTACTCTAAGGGCAACAAAGTGTATACCAATATCACTAATTTATTGGACACAACAGAATTTTAAAAAAGCTTCAATAAAAGCAGCTTATTAAATGTGGTTAGATGTAAGCATGTTTATTGTAGGTTTTTTCAAAATCTTTACTATGCTGATAAGCATTAGGAATCTCCTGGGGGAAGTTTCTGCAATTTTAAACTATCAGATTCCCTGGGCATGGAATGTCTTGGGATGTCGTCCAGGGCAAGGTAAGAGAAACCTGCATTGGGAGATAGCCACATGTTCATCAGGGCCGACCCTCAACTGCCCACCAACAGATGAAACTCTGGAAGAGATAGTCTGGAAGGGCCCCGGAGGAGGGCTGCTTGGGCCGAAGGAACCTTGAAGGGCAAGGAGGAGGCTAGCAGAGGGCAACTGTAGGAGGCCGACAGGAGTGGGAGGGTGGCCATGGCCAGGAAATTTTGGTTCCAGGAAAACAGAAAGCTTCTGCCTTAACTCCCAGATGCCATCGATTAGGAGTAGACTGTGTGGGGACGCAGAGACCACAGTGCTGGTGCCTGTGGGGCCCCGTCTTTTCTCTACTTGGGTTTGGTAAAAATTATGAGCAAGACAAAGCTCCTATTTAGGGGAGTGATGAGGAGAATAAAGCTATTCCTGCTGCTTTTCTATCACCTTTTCCAGATTTTCAAAGCTATCAAATCAAGTCTTTCCTTGAGATATAGTACCCACGGGTTTAAAATTCACATTATTTTGAAAACCAGAGCGTTCTGGCCTCTTATTTAGTGTTTATGAGTCCTTGGGTGTTACTGATACGGATTCCCTCATCACAATTCCTGGATCTGGACTCTTGGCCTCATTAATACCGGCCGGAGGCTGCTTTACAATGGTCTGAACTATCTTTGACTGCTATTTTTTGTTTGTCTTTTTAGTTTTCTACTTCTGTTTTCTGATTTTTAATGTATTCATTATTTGAAATTTCATAAAAATATAACATATAGGACAAAATGCTCAAAATCTTACTATCACCAGTGTCACTTTAGCATGTAGCCATCTGATAGCTCTACTCTGATTGTAATTTCATAAATCAAAATTATTCATGATTCAATTTCGTATCCTGCTTCCCCGCTTAATCTTATGTCATGTATCTTTTTATGTCTCTAAAAACTCTTCATAAACATAATTTTTAGTGACTGCCTCATATGCTAGGGATGGAAATATTGTAATTTACTTAGCTGTTCAATTTCCTCTTAACCATATTTGTTCTTCTCTTTCAAGATGAATGTCTTTTTGGTGGCGACAGGGGCTGTGAAGACACGTGTGGCCTTCTTTCTTGGTCATATATTACTCTTATACGGCCTTTCTCAAGAAGTGGGCTTATGCCTTCCATTTTCATTGATTTATGGAACGCAGTTAACCTTTGTGTTGTCTTAGTGTTTTCTCCTAAGCGTTAGCTCACTGTGCTATTTAACTTTCCCATCCTAATCTTACACATGCTACCACTTGCCCTTCTTTCTATCTTTGGTACATGCCCTTTCAAAACATCAATCTATCACAAGTTTCTCTGTGCAGATGCTTTGTGTGGTTCCAGCTGGTACCGAGAAACATACTGCTTTGGACAGTGCTTCGAACTGGCTGAAACATCTACCCACTTGCTGTGTGATACTTTTGCACCCAGAAAAAGATAGTTTCTAGGTAAAACTTCATGCAGAAAGCTTGAATTTGCAAGTACTGGGTCATTTAGTTTTCTGAAGAAGGTGTACATACACTTCATCAAAAATGGGTCTTCCAGTCTGTGTAGGCTGCTCATGTTAGCTCACCATCACTGTAACAAAATAAGAAAAATAACGTAAAGGAAAAGAGGTTTATTTTGGCTCGTGGTTTCAGAGCCTCAGCTGGCTTCATGGGCAGCTGGCTCCACTGCTTTCAGGCCTGAGCCGAGACAGAAACATCATGGCAGAAGGGCATGGAAGAGCATGGTGGAGGAAATCTGCTTACCCCCCAGCCTGCTGCCAGTGCTGCCTGTGTTTGGCTTGGGTCTCCTTCCTCAGTTTGCTGACCTACATGCGAAATGTTCCTGGAAACACCCTCACGGACACACCCAGAAGCCTGCTCCACTACTCCTGTAGGCATTTCTCAGTGCAGTCTCAATAGTCAAAATTAACCATCACCAGTGCATCCTTTGTCAGTGCAACACCCTTATCACATATCTCTTTAAACCATAATCCCAAAATAAATAACAAAGGTAAAATTCCACTTAACATGACGTATCTGTCCTGTGCGCAATAAAAATGCCCTGATTCTTTCCCAAAAGTCTCATTAGTTTCAGCATTGCTCGAAAGTACAAGTCCAAAGTTTCTTTTGGGACTCAAGACAAACCTTTAGCCATGAGCCCCTGTAAAAATAAAAAAGTAAATCATGTACCTTCAACATACAGTGGTGGGATAGGCATGGTCTACACATTCTCTTTTTATAAGGAGGGAATAGGAGACTAGCAAGGAGGAATCAGACCAAAAACAAGGCCAAAACCCAGGAGGGCAGATGTTTCATCCTGTAGCTCCGTGTCTGGCATGGAGGGATTTAATGGTGTGATGTGAGAACCAAAGTGCTTGGGCAGCCCTGTCTCTGTGGCTTTGCTGGCTGCAGGTCACATGGCGCCTCTCTTGGGCTGGCTCCCCTCGCTGCCTGTAGCTTTTCTTGGCAGATGACCCACATTCCCAGAATCTCCGACTTCCTGGGATGCCCGCTACAGCCTCAGCTTCGCTATCATGGCTTCAGGCATTGTGGTTTCTTGGGCTGCCTGTAGGGACTCTGATCCAGTCACACATTGCCTGGTCTCCCAGGCTTTCCTTTGGAGTCCTCAATGGCTACTTCTGTGACCTCTTAACTCTTGCATTCTTCATGCCTGCAAAACCAGCATCATGTGGATAAGCCAGCGTCTTCCACCGGCTTGAGAATAGCCCATTCCACTTAGGCCAGGGCTGTGCAGCCTCTGAGAGCCTGGACAGCAGTGAGATGATTCTCGGGGTGTGCCAATCCTAATCTCTTCAGTAACCACACCTTCCTTGGCTCCAATTCAGCATGCGCTTGTTTTTCAGTCAAACGTAAGAGAGAGAGAGAGAAAGAGAGAAAGAGAGATATCTAGTGGTTCTTTTTCTCATAGACACCAGTAATTCTTGATTGGGGCCCGCTGTATGACCTCGCCTAAACTTATTTACCTCCTTGCAGACCTGTCGCCAAATATAGTCATATTGGGGGTTATGGCTTCAATGTATGAGTTTTGGGGGACTTGACGCAGGTTGTAGCAAAAGACAACACAATACTGTGATGCTGTGCGAATTTTATATTTGGTCTCTGTGATGGGAAACTTTGCTTACTGGCTGGCTGGAATTTTTTTTTTTAATGAAAGAAAAGAATAATTTCACCTCGCATCAGTCCTAAATAGAAAGATGATGCTGTCATTGGAGGTTTGTACTGCCAGTCATCTCAAAAATACAAGTCCCAACTTTAAGCATTGATGTACCAAGTCCTAGAGAGCCTGACCATGGACAAATCTCACTTTCTTCACTGTTTTTAACTGGGAACGGGGGTAGGGAGTGTAATGCTTGAGTATGTCAACTACGTCAAGGAAAAATATCCCTAATAGAGGGCTAAGAAACCAGTGCGGATGATCTTGAGTGTTTAATCAGCAGATACTGTATCTCTGTCCTGCTCTGTGACAGAGGGCACTGTCCCAAGCATGTCCCAGGCACTCCAGAAGCAGAGGTAATGCAATGAAATCCTCAGGCTCACCGGGCAAAGATATTAGTGAGGAAACAAACAGTAAGCAGATAAATAAATAGATAATATGTATGTGGACTTGTGCTACAAAAAATAAAGCAAGGTAAGCATCTGGCGAATTCCTGGGGTGGCCTTGTGACGGGAAGAGTCTGTAGGAGACATGGCCTGAGGAGGGACCTAAGAAAGATGTGGGAGGAGCCGTGCAGACGTGAGGAAAAGTGTTCTGGGTGAGGCGTGTGTTGATAAAATGTTCCTTATGCGTGGCTCTGACAAGTTTTTACTCTTTGCTCACTGCAAATAAGAAAAATCTGTTATTAAATTGAGGATCACTCTACATCTCTGGCTAAGAATTCCTCCCAAATGGGGTCCCTGCTCCAGTTTGCTGACCAGGACAGAAACCTCATCCTTTGCTTTCTGGAAGGGACCAGGGCCCGGGTATTTGCAAACCACAAGTATCTTTAGACACTGATAAACATTTAATTATACTATTTTTAGACAGAGTAAGCTGTGGGAAACGCTTTCCTCACACTCTGAGCAAGTGTCTCTCGAAGCGAGTTGCACATTCCTCTGTCTTGTGTGGTTTGCCCTCTCCTGGTGTCCTGAGACAAAGTGGATTGAGGAAGCCTGTGTACCGCGTGGTCCCCGTGGCTGTGGTGCATGTGGGCAGGGGAAGGTTCTCACAAGTCTTTTTGTAAACTGATTTTGCCTAACATTTTTCAGTCTTAACAGTGAGGGGGTCCTTTCTTCTCATATGTAGAGCAAGTTCTTTAATGAGAGCTTCTGTACTAACTTTATGTAAAACCTAATACCATTCAGATTAAATTCATATGAAACATCACTTCTAACACTTTATATCTAACTGGCAGTGGACTAGTCACAAGTAGCTTTTCCTACAGTATGCCTCTAAGTGGACACTCTAGTCTGTTCAGTAACATGCTTGTTAGAGGGACCAGGTACTGGGTAGAGGGTTCCTTCGGGCTGGACGTTCCCAGCCTCACCACAGTGGCTGAGGCGGCCGGCCAGTCTGGGTCTTTCCCTGCCTCATGTTCCACCCCACCACCCAATGTTCCTTTTCGACAGGACGCCGCTGACTGGAAAGATAAAGTAAGGCAATACTGATAGTCACACAGGGCAAGTGCTGGTGACCGATGATGCTAGGGACAACTTCTTTCATTTTGCATGAAGTCGATATCCACTTATTTGTTCCTGGGCTTCCCTTTACATTTTATCCTTCAAGTTGCTAAACTTAGACTTATTTTGAAATATTATTCCTTTTTGATTTTCATTTTATTTGCAGCATTTGAACCCTTATTTTAAGAAATCTAGATTGTAAGGAACACTGATGCTTTTAAAATTCTTAGTGTTTTCAAAATGGATCCAGTTATAGGAGGGAGGATACATTCAACTGTGAACAACAAAGATCGGAAATCATGGCTTAAATCAAGATGTATATTATTTCTCTGCCTCAAAAGTAATTCTAGAAGGGGTAGCCCAGGTCTTGGGAAGTGGCTGCACAGTGTCAGAGACCCAGGCTGCTTCGCTGTGCTCTGCCAGGATGGTTTCCATTCTTAAAAGAGGGTGCTTCATCGTGGAGTGTCACACAGTCCCATCTCAGCCAGTCTCGTGGCCATGTGAATCGAACAGTTGTTTGACACCTCTGCACGTTGGCCAGTCTTGTGCTGCCTACAGCATTGGGTTTTGTTATTAAGGAAGAAGAGGGTGGAAAGATAGTAGAAGGCAAATGGGAGTCTCTGTGACAACTTGAAATTATGAAATTTATGTACACTTGTATTGTGAACATGCAGAAAACGTGGATGAGCTCTTAACATTTTGATTTTGTGTTTCCTTTTCTTTTTTCACTTGACTTCCATAAATTCAATCTTTATAGATTTGTGAGAAAAGTTGGATTAATAGATGATTCTAAAAGCACAAATAACCAAAATGGGCTACTACTTTATAGATTGTTTCTTCACAATTAAAAATTTTTGATACTTGTTCTAATACATCTTTTCACTTATTCGACTTTCTGCCCATCCATCCATCAGTACACTTTATCTTTTGAAGCATGTTGAAGTACCAAATATTAGTAATTTAAGACATAAACACTTAAAATGTACATCACAGAGAATAATTTTTAGTTCTTTTTTGAGATAAAATTAAATGCAGTGAAATTTACATGCTTTAAATTCAGTGAATTTATGTAACACTGTAAAACTTGCTTTTATCCAATGAAAATACCTTTATCGTGGTTAGTATATGAGCTCTTTACGTATTGACGATGTAGAACAAAACAAGTATTTTAATGATTTGTAAGTATTTTTAACTAGTTCTCTATTTTGGTTATCTCTAAGACATTACTATTTGAAAGAACTTCGTGTTAAGTATTTATATAAATACAAATATACATATTTGTCTAGTTATCTGTAGGCTAAATTTGTAAGTGTGGAATATTTTATTCAAAAATATATGAAGATGTTTAGAGAACAAATTGTGTCCCAGGACCATTGTTCTATGGTACTGGCTCACCAGTGGTGTCTGTGGCTGTGTAGTTGATTACATCTAACTTCTTTTTTCTAAAGCTTTGAGAGATTATCCAGAGATTTCATACAAGATGCTATCCTATTATTTTATCAGCCTTCCTATTAGTGGTTTCTAAATATCTCTTTTTACTGTACATCTTCCTAGCCAATTTTTGTTTATTTTGCCAGACGATTGATATTCTTTCTTCCCCGTCATATAATACCAGCTGAAACCACTGGCAGATTTGTCTTACCCGCAGCCAAACCAGAAGCCTGACTGTGCCCTGAAGTTATACTGTTGAATCAAACTGCCAATGAATAATTCAGAGGTCACCATATCTGTGTTTCTGTTTGCTGAAGAAAATTTTATCTTTACATTCCAGTTATTGTAACAAGGTTATGAAGTGGGAACCCCGAGTTGACCCTGCTGGCCACTCGGGAGTCACTCCATCCGGGCACGAGAAGGAGAGTTGCCACACTCAGAGAGCGTATGCCAGTTGGAGTCCTTTATTAGCCAGTGACTGAGAGTGGGCTCATGCACCAAAGGACTCTCGGCAACTGATGCGACACAGAACAGGGTTTTTAATAGGCAGAGGGCAATTATATCAGCATCACAGGATTGTTATCAGAAACTGTAATTACATCAGAATCACAGGATTGTTATAGCACTGTTGGTTAATACATTTTTCAAGAAAAGCAATGTATCATTGGCAATGCTAGATACAGGTTGTTCTGCCCCACGGAAGATGGCTTCATGTGGGGTTTGCAGTGAATTAACAGTTCAGCAAAAGATCAGGTTCCCACAGAGGCCACCTAACAAGGAAGAGCTGGGATAAAATGGATGCCAGATTCCCATGGAGACCATCTAACAAGGAAGAAGAACTAGGATAAAATGGATGTGCTCTGGCCATCAGAGTTACACCTTTTAAGAATCTTGTATCAGTTCTTTTCCAAAGATAAAAACAACTTCTGTAAATTCATTTTCTTATTGTTACATACCTGGTAATGAAATGAAATTGCAACTTTACCTGAAGTCGTGTTCTCTGTTTTTTTTTTTTTTTTTTTTGTGGTGCTAGGGATTGAACCCAAGGCCTCCTGTATGCTGGATAAGCACTCCGCCCCTGGCAGCCCCTACTGCCTGAACTCTTAAAGCATTTGTTCTGATAGTTATCTGAAACCATAAACTATTTTCACAAGTAAGAAATGCTTTCTTTCTTTCAAAGTAGCACAATTCAGGAATCAATCCGGATCCTTTATTATAGGCTCACTGTTGTGCTCAGCCCCACTAGGATGGACTAAGATCACGTGGTCCAGCAGCTTACTTTAGAAATGAGAAAAGTAAAACCCTGAGACTTTAAGGGTCCTTTTCAGAGTATTAGGGTAACTCTGACCAAATGTTAAGCATGCCTGGAAGTGTTCAAAGAGATTTTTAAATCTGTGCACCTGATGGAGTGATAATCCTTAGAAAAATAGCACTAAAATCAATTCCCTTTGGCTTAATTTCTCTACCTCCCAGGAAAAGATATGTTTTTCAATATGTGATGTAGCTCAACAAAGGAGAAGAATTAACCAACCAAGGCATTATGCCCCCTTTAAAATATGAAAGGGGGAAAAAAAGAGCATTATTATTTAATGAATTTTTTTAAAAATTTAAAAACATGTAAAAAAGTTGGTCAGCTTTTCTCCAAGACATGTCTTGATAGAATATGGTGGAGAACATACTTTGATCCCTGCTGCCATGAAGTTCATTTAGTAGTTGGGAGATAAGTATTAAATAAATACACTAATAAAAGTTAATTATAAACTCAGGTGTGTACTCCATTACAGTTTAGCTGGATCATCAACTTAATTGATTTGAGAGTAGCCCTGGGCATTAGTAAAGCACACTGTGTGTGTGTCTGTGGGGGTCATGGAGAGGCGACCTTGAGGACTGTATCTGGTCCCTGCCCCTCCCTCTTTGGTACCCTTCCCCTGGGCTCTGCTTACCAGCTGCCCTGGGGAAGAGTGGGTTGAGCACCTTTCCTCTGCCATTCCCCTCTGCCATGATGTTCCTGGCTCAGAACCAGCCAGCCATGGACTGAAACCTCTGAAATCATGAGCCAAAAAGGAGTCTCTCTTTCAAGTTGTGTATGTCATGGGTACTGGCCCTAGTGATGAAAAGCTGACTAATACATGCTGTGAAAAAGGTGTGTGTGTGTGTGTGTGTGTGTGTGTGTGTACAAGCCCAGTTTTATGAGAACCTATCACACCTGAACCAGACTTGGATGCCTGATGGGGGCATTGGAAGCACTCTCCCTAAGCAAGTAAGGGGTGAGCTGGGAGAGTAGTAAATGGAGATAGGATATGTGAGGCCCAATGAGAAGTGAAAATGCTATTAAAAAAAACTATTAAGAATTTCTATATGGACCAGCAGAGCATTAAGCCAAACTCAAGATGCTTCAGGTGTGAGGCCCGATGCAGCTAGACAGCTCACAGCCATACAAAGCCAGCTCTGTTAAATGTTATCCTTGTGCCACGTCCTGTTCTAGGACTGATTACTCATTTAATTGGTCACAACTGCCATGTGTGACAGGTGGTTTGTTATCCCTACCTTGTTTTGATTGTGGGTCACATTTTCTTGATTATTTTGTACTTTAGAAAATTATATGCTGGACATTGGGTATAAATAGGGTGACTGATGTAGGTAACATTGTCCAGATATAGCCCAGTAGCAGAATGGCTGCCTAACATATGTGAAGTGCTGGGTTCCATCCTGAGCACACAATTCCAATAGATGTCAAGACTGCTGCTATACAGGAGATTGTTGTTTTGGAAAATAAAATTCATTGTGTATATTTAAGGTACACAATATGATGTTATGGGATATCTATATGTCTATTATATCTATATATCTATATATCCATTATGTCTCAAAATAGTTACTGTAGTGAAGCAAATTAACGTATCCATCATGTCACATAGTTTTTTGTATGTTTGTGTGGCAAGAGGAGATAAAAATCTATTAATGTAGCAAAAATCCCCAATATGTAGAGCACAGTGTTATTAACTAGGGTTAATGTTTTTTGTTGGGTTTTTTGTTGTTCCTCTTTTATTATCTGCTACTTTTTAACCTCTGACCTATGAGTTGTGAGCAAAATATATGGTGAATATTTAAATGAAAAATTTATTCCAATAAAAGACACATTACCATTAATCTTCCTTAAAATACTCCTCCTCACTTTGAACATCATTCTTGCCATTTTCTGAAGCAGTTCTCAAAGTCCTCTTTACTAAATGTCCTTGCAAGGTGTAATCAAAGATACAGTGAATGCTTCTACTGAGTGCCTACCAAAGAGAAGACAGGCTTGTAAAAACATTGCAGTCTGTGCTTTCACTTTGCTTATCAGATATGGCATCATGAAGCTTCTGGCTCTTTTCTAAAGTAGAAACAACCATGAAAATTGACTGTTTTGAATCAGTTGAGGATATTGTGGCAACCATGACAGCACAACTGAAGGTACTCACAAAGGGGGACTTCCAGAGCTGCTTCAGGAAGTGGCAAGAACAGTGGTGGAATTGTGTTCAGAGCAAGGGGGAATATTTTGAGGAGGGTTGAATGGCAATGTGTCTTTTACTGTAAGAAATTAAAAAAAGAAATTACCTCATGTTTTGATCATACCGTGTACATCTGTCCGTTTTCTATCCCCATCTCCTGCCCTTGGTACTGCTGTTTTATTCTTTTTCCCCTCTTCCTCCCCTTCTCTTCCTCTTCCACCGCTTCCACCAAATCATATATAAAATCAGTCTTTATAGGTCATCTGTTGGGAGACACTTGGGTTGTTTCCATATCTTCACTATTGTGAATAATGCTGTAATGAATATGGAAGTACAGATATCCTTACAAGGAAGTTGTTATGGCTTGTATCTCTAGATGCCTCTCAAAGACTCATGGGGTCACAGGTGGGGCTTTTCTGAGATGGCTGGAGCCAGAGCCTGTGCTGCTGGGATCAAGGGAGTATGATTATTAAATTAGTCCACTGATTGGTTTGGCATGGTTCTGGGTAGGATTAAGGGTAACTCAGCCTGGGAGTGAGTGCTACTGACCCTGTGGGTGGGTAGCCTGAGTAAAATATAAAGGACAGAAAGAGGGCTAGTGTCCTTGCTTGTTGTTTGTTGCTTGCTTGCTGCTTGCTGCCTTCTGCCTGCCCTACTTTGCCATGAGCCGTTTCTCCCATGTGATCCCCTTCTGCCCTGTCACCCTGCCTTGGAGCCAGCTGACTATGGACTGAAACCTCTACGAACTGTGAGCTGAAATAAACCTTTGCTCTTTTCACTGTGGGTGTTAGGTATTTTGTTTCAGCAACAAGAAAAGTAACTGAGACAGTGGTGATTTAACTTTCCTTCTACATGCTTAGAGGACAGATTGCTGGCTCTTGCAGATTTTTATTTTAAATTTCCCTAGGAAACTCCCACATGGTTTTCCATAATGGTTGTACCAGTCTACATTCCCACCAACACTGCGCAAGCATTCTTTGCCATACCCTTACCAATGTTTATTATCTCTTGTCTTTTTAATAATAGCCACAGTAACAGGTATGAGATGATAGAGTGGTTTTTATTTTTTATTTCCTTGATAACTAATAGGAAGTACCTTTCCATATACTCACTGGGTATTTTATTTTATTTTATTTTATTTTATTTTTTGAGTTTTAAAAATAATCTTTATTTTTTTAAATTAATATGTGCATCACAGGAAACAAAAACACAAGAAGCAAAGAACAAAGTCATTCGCAAATATAAGCAGCTTAGCTGATGTGTTCTTCTAGGTCCCAGGGGTACATACACAACATGCCATTTTGTTTGACTGAGTTTGTACAGTGTGTGTCATGCTTTTCCACACATCATGAATATTCACCAACTCAAAATCTCAAAGAGTATTTTTGATAACCAAGAACACACTACACCAAGTTGATCTGTTAGAAAAAAATTGTAATTCTGCCTTTCTTGGGAACAAAAATTTCACCGAAGATAAGAATGGCAACAGACCTCTAGATAGAAGTATTGGCAAAGTTACAATACTGCATTTCCTTAATGCTCAATTTAAAATGAGACATAAAGCAACAGAGTACAACAAGCCATGTGCCTGAGTTAGCAGATCTTTACTATTAAGACATTAGCAAGAAGATATGTTCCCATGGAATTATTGACATAGTATAGCTAGAAGACACACACATTGATTCCTCTCACCAAAATGTAAATATGAACATTTTGCACCCATCTCTCCTTGTATGCTTATTTCTGTCCCTCTGCTGCCCACCTAATGACATGTCCTGATACACACTGCTTAGAGGTGTTGTAACAATTCCAATTCTGAGATGCATCTTTTCTTCTTTTCTATCAATTATAACAAAAAGATACTTCAATGTTGTCTAACTCACTACCTCTAGTTTTTATCATATATTGTCACCTTAGGACATCTATAAAGCTTAGATGCTGTGCAATAGAGTATAAACCTTGTGCACAATAAGCCCAAGTACTTTACCAAAAATGCACATACAGGCCTATGGCTGTAATCTAAAATCATCTTCCAGATATGGAGATACTAGGAAAGAGCCATTACCACCCTTACCTTCCCTTTTCCCTCTTTACCACTTCAGTGACTAAGTTCAGGACCACAATTAGCTCCAAGACGTGCCTTTAACAAAGGTTACTTCCAGAAGACAGTTCTTCCTAAAAACTAACGAAAAGACATTTCTGTCACAATTATATTGCTACTTCTAACATAATTTGGGCAGTAGCACTTATCCTCTAATACCCAGCAATATTAACTAAAATGTACATATAAAACAATGGCAAGACAATGCTGGCGGGGCTGTGGGGAAAAAGGAACACTCCTCCACTGTTGGTGGGAATGTAGACTGGTCCAGCCACTGTGGAAATCAATATGGAGATTCCTCAAAAAACTACAACTGGAGGTTCCATTTGACCCAGCTATTCCCCTACTGGGGATCTTCCCAGAAGAATTAAAATCGTCATACCACAAGGACGTATGCACCAC
>PVJO010015140.1:0-46011 GCA_004026905.1 Hystrix cristata | reverse complement strand
ATAGTCTCATAAGTAGTATGGAAATATCTCCCTCTGATATTTGACATAAAGATGAAATAGGACAATATCAAGAGAGCATGGAGAAGGTCTTCTCATTTCTTTCTACATTCGTACTGAAAATATTTGAGATGTGCCCCTCAGAGTTTTGGCTGTTATGAGATTAAGTGAGACCCTGACTCGTAACAAGAAAGAAGGCTGGAGATACAGCTCAGTGTGAAGCTCGTGAGTTCAATCCCCTGTAACTGAAGAAAGAGCGATAGGGTAGAAAGTGGGGAAATAGGAAACTTTTGAATGGATTAAGCCACACTGTCAAAGTAGATGCTTGATCTGAGACCTAAAACGTTAGATTAATTATTTCCATGAATATATTGTAAAATTTATATTTTGCCAGACACTGTTCTAGAAACTGGACATAAAGTAGTGAGCAAAACCAACAGTCACTGCTGCCGATTCTTAGGGAGAAGATATGGATAAACAAATCTGTGAGGAGGCAGCCACAGGGGAGAAGCATAAGATAGAGATCTCTTTGGAGCTGAAAGCATGTAGATGGTCTTTTCCCGTGAAATGAAATGAGATCACCGAGGAAGTGACACATAGGACAGTTGAGAGGTCCTAGGTGAGACTCTGGGGCTGAGGAATGTTACAGTTAGAGAAGATAAAGGGGGAGGAATGGACCGATGATAAGGAAAGAGATGGTGAAAGGAAGGCCTCAAATAGAAAAGTATGTCTGGTGACAAATACTGTGAATAACTCAAGTAAAAGAAACTGGAGAACTAAGGGGTGTGCAGGGGGAGAACTCTGATGAACGAGTGGACTGTCAAGCTCACCTGGAGCATGCATTCCACTGTGACTGCTGAGTCCCATCCCTATTTCAAGAGTGAATCAAAATCGCCTGGTTTGGGCAGGGGGCCTTGTGACAAGCAGACAGCTCTACTCACCTCTAGTTTCTAGCTCAGTAGGTCAGTGGTGGAGCTTGAGAGTTTGCATTTCTATTGGGATCTCAGGCAATGCAGATCTTTGGGTACTACTGCTCTTAGACGTGGTTGCCTTTGCTGCTCCTGCTCTCCAAGGTAGCGTTCTACCCTTCCATCCCTTTCATCCACTGTCTCATTATAAGAATTCACCTCATATATTTTTTATTATTGAAATCATCATTGGTACAGACTTTGTAGAAAAGGAGACCTATTTTTTCACCATTGTTCTGCCCATGTGTGGTGCAGGGCTTGGCATACAATTGAAACTAGAAAGAAAGAAATAAGTAAAGGAATGTACAAAAGAAAGAATCAGAGAAAGAAAGAAATTCCAATAGTTAGTACAAGCTTTAAGGTACTTAATGTCTCTTTGGGACTGAATATAAAGAAAAAAAGTCACACTTTGCCAAATGACAAGTCAAAATATAAGAGTCAAATCAACATAGGAGGTACACTGAGGGATCTGAGTGGGTTATGCACATTCAAAATTCATGGTAACCAACCCAGAGATTCCCTAATGTGGCTCTTATGTGGTATTTCAAATATGGTTACATAACTTTCAAATAAAATGTTGCTTGGGAAGCCACGGGTTGTTTTATCATTAATTATTTATATAGGCTCCCAGCTGTCATCATTTTTGAAACCTCCCAATTGAAAAAAAAACAGCCATAAAAGGATGTTTCGGTCTTCAGTGTACTAATTAGCCTGTAAGCAAACCCCTTTGCAACAGGCCTCCTCCAGCTCAGTGAGGTTTCACAAGAGGCACATTTTAAGTCCCTTCAACTGGAAGAATTTACCTGTCAATCCAAGTCTCTTACAAAAACAGGGCCACTAGTTTCCTGGTAAAGTTTTTTTCAGGAATGGTAAATGAAAACATCTCTGCTGGATATTCGTCATTTGGCCATGACCATTTCCTCACTCAGAAAGCATGAATAAAAGATATTACTCTTAGTCATTAGCAACTCAGTCAGGAAAAAGAGAAAAATTGGACATTTAAGAACATTTTACTTTTTGTCATTTCAGACTAAATGGAACTCTTAAATGATGGCTAGTCAAACGGGCAGAATCTATTAGTAACTTGAAAATAAGTGCGAAGGGATGCCAAAACCCAAAGGAATCTTAAACTCGCATTTATCAGGCATGTCACATCATTGCTACTGGTAATAAAAGCATTTTTGTTTTATGTTGCACTGTCTACAGAGAATAATTTTTTGTACCAGAGTAAAAAGTGATATTGCAACAGTCGTTGCATTTTTAAAATATAAAAAAGCCTAAAAAGGTTGGAAATTGATGTTCATTATTTTAGGGCTCATTTAAAAGCCTGATGCATTTATAGAAGTTTTCCTGGTTGCTTTTCACCAAGTTCCAAAGTTCAATAGAAATGTGATTTTCAGAAGCATTTCCTTATATGGATTTCACGGATTTTGTTGGGTCATCGGAACTAAATGTTCGAGGTTTAATGATGATAGTGGTACCCGATCAACTTATTGGTGCATTTATTTGCTTCCAGTCACTCAGCTGCTGGTCCTATTGCATTGCCGTGATCAGTGTAACACAGAGTTGTCATTTTTCAAGTTCAGTGAGATTTAATGAGAGCACAAACTTTCACTCCTTCCCCCGTCCCAAGGTCTCTAAATCACTGGTCCAGTGAGAGAAATCTCAGTCTAGGAGGTAAAAGAGAAACTAGGACTCACAGGTGTGGTCGAAATGATTGCCACATTCATGTTGATTTCTACATGGCAGCATTTGAAAGTGAAACTCATCCTGTATGATTAGTTCATGCAGAGTTTCCCTCACAGATTAGAAACAAAGTAAACCCAAAGTAGCAACTCTTTTGGCTAGAGCTATGAAACATCCCTCAAGAAGTAAAATTGATACCTCCCTCATTTGACAGACAACTAGGGCAACAGTTGAATTCCTGGAGTCTATTGGGAATTTGCACTGTAACTACATTGGGGTGGTAAGATGTTTTAATTCTGCGCCTTGCTTTCTGATAGGTAGAGCAGAAAAGAGGAGGCATAATACGTCTTACATTTTTGAGGTGGCTAGATATCTGCACCTCTGTCTGTGATTAGGACCATCACTCAGGCTAGGGCAGTATTTCCCAAAGCATGGCACGCATATCTGTGGATAAAAGGCAAGTTGGTTTAAAGATGTACGTGAAGCAATGCATTTTATTTTAGTGGTTAGGGATTCCTTTTTTTAATGTACTCAAATATTGCTGGAACCTAACTCCTATTTTGTGAATAAAATTCTTAGCACAAAGTGAAGAAAAGAAGAGAGATATACCCTCCAAAGCCATGCCCTTGGTAATCTAGCTCCTCCAACCAGGCCCTACCTGCTAACAGCACTTTCAATTATAAACTCAGCAATGGGTTAATCCACAGATGAGTAGAGTTGCCGCATGATCCAATCACTTTCCAAAAGCCCCATATCTGAACATGTGCAGCTTTGGGGGGATGTTTTAGATTTAAACAATAATATTTTATGCTTGGTTCCTAAAAGGTTCATGTTTCTCTCATTATATAAAATGTTACCAAAGTCCCAATATTTCCAGCATTGTTTAAAAGTCCAAGTCCAAATTGTCTTCTGAGGGTTAAGCAAACTCTTAGCTATGAGCCCCTGCAAAAAATAAACAAAGAAAGTTAAATACTTCCAATATACAATGGCACAGAGGAAACATTGTATTCCAAAAGGGGAGAAGAGGGGAATAGAAAAGAAGCAGACCCAAGCAAGACCAAAAATTAGCAATGCAAACATTAAATCCTGTAGCTCCATGTCCAGCACCCAAGGAAAGTGATGGTGAGATATGAGCTTCAAAGGGACCCAATGGCCTCGTTTATTGCCCTCTATTTGGCCTTTCTGTTGGGATGACTCTGCTCACTGCCTATGGCTTTCCTTGAAAGATATCCCACATTCCTGGTACCTCCAACTTCTTGGGGTTTCCATTGTACCTTTAGATTCATTCTCATAGTTTCTCAAATTGTCTTCTCGAGAGTTCCTGTGATCTTGTCACATATTTTTGCCTGAGGCCTTCATCTGGAATCTGGGCAGAAGCCTCCATAACTCCGTGATTCCTACAGTCTGCATACTTAAAAAAACCTGCACATAGCCGGGCATTGTGGTGCATACCTATAATCCCAGGCCTTGGGAGGCTGATTGGGAGGAATGCTGTGAGTTTGAAGCTAGCCTGAACTACACAGCGAGACATTGTCTAAAGAAACAAACAGAAACAAGCAAAAAACAGCACCACGTGTATAATGCCAAGGTGTACCCTGAGCTTGAGCAGTAGCTAGACCCCCATTAGACCATGCTGCCGTGGCCTCTGAGTGATTGGATGGCTGAACCACTGAAATCAGGGATATGCTTCCCTAGGTAGCCCTGACCCTGTGATGGGTGGGATTTGGGCAGTTCCTGAGATACCTTCAAGGGATATTTCCTTTTATGCCAATGCAAAGTACTTGGCTTCTTTTTAATGGCACCGATCTTTTTTTCAACCACATTTTCCTTGATTCTAATTTTACATGTTCACACAAATAACTGCAGAGAAATGTTTATAGTAGCTTTATTTCTGTTGCACAAACTTTGAAGCAACCAATAAGCCCTTCAGTAGTGATTGGATAAATAAACCAGCTAAAAAGGTGTGAGCTATCAAACCCTGAAAAGACATGGAGGAAACTTACCTGCGTATTACTAAGTAAGCCAATATGAAAGCTTACACATTTCTGATTGCAACTCTATCACTTTTTGAAAAAGGCACACTACGGAGATAGTAAATAATTGCCAGCGGTTAGGTGGGGGAGAAGGACAAATAAGCAAAGCATGGAGGATTTTTAGAGCAGCAAGACTATTTTGTGTGAATACCTTAATGGTACATGTCTCTATACATTTGTCTGAACCCACAGAATGCAAAATACCAAGACAGATCCCTAATGTAAACTATAGCTTTGGGTGATAATGATGTGTCAGTGTAGGTTAATTGTAATGAATGAATCACTTTGTTGCAAGTGAGGATATAAGGGGGTGCTGAGAATATATTAAGATAGAGATAGAAGCAAACTATAAAATTTTCATTCAATTTTGTTGTTACCTAAAACTTCTCTTAAAATATAGTTTACTACTAATAAAAGGAAATTACCTGTGGGATTCTTAACAAATATATGAGTTTATTCCCAAATGGCGATAAAATTTTGCTTGATGCTGAAAAGTCTCTGAGTGCCTCATGAATTTAATTTGTTTTTCGGTTTGTTTGAATTAAGTTCCCATTAAAGTTCATATATTGCCATTTATTGATTTGTATCATTTTTTTAATCCAAAGATTACCACTTCCTTCTCTTACTTTTTCTTTAGTATTTACTTCTTGAATTAATGGAAGTTTTCCTAGGTCTAGACTTTGCTATTTGCATTCTCATGGTATATGTGGGAGTTCCTCTTTCTCTTTTTTTTTTTTTTATATTTTTTAAGGGATGGGAGATGTTGTTAGAATTACAGAATGATTAGATTCAGTTTTGGTTTGTCATTAGTAAGAATTCTTTGTAGGTAGTTTTATGTGTATCCATCAAGAATCCATTACAATCAGGCTTTAAAAAATTTTTTTCGAGTTAGTGATAGTTGATGCTTATCAAAATCATCATTCCATTAGTTGTTACAAAATGATGACACCCTGATTCTATCATTCCTTTTGCATTTATTCACTGAAATAACTGGAAAAAGAGAAATTTCCCTTCATCAATTATTGGTTACTAAGGAAAGGAGCTTACATAAAAAATACAGGATACATCTTTTGAGTTTTCCTCCAAGTTAACTCATTATCAAAATAATATGGATGGACAGAGGGGAGCTATAGGGAAATGGTCCAAGGGAAAAAGTGTGAGGAATGAGGAGGAGAGGAAAGGGAAATAAGTAGACTAAAGATATGCCGTGTACAAAACCCTAACGGCCTCAATTTGTGGAAACATTATACGCCATAACATGAGCTAAGATGAACAATATCAACCTAAATGAAAACTGGAGGAGAAGGGAGGATGGGGAGGAAAACGGAGGGAGATTAAAAGAAAGAGAAACAATCTGCAATGTGTACGTATAACCACTCCACAAGAGACTGTAAACTGCATAATTTGCAAAAGTGTACTAATAAAATAAAAAGAAAAAATTAGCCTGTCCCTAAAGTAATAATATGGCTACTTACCTCACCAAAGTGATCAATAATATATAAGCGTCACAATCTAATTCTTGCCAGAAAAAATGGTGTCACTGACTTGTTGTTTGTATCAATTATCAGTTGTGGTTTGCTAATGTACTTATTTATATTTAATCAATATAAAAGATGGCGTTTGAACTGTTGCAGAACCATTAACATTGTGATCTGCATTTCTTAATTTGATAAATCTGGAGTACTCCATTCTCAAGACACTGTCGTGAATGAAAGGGCTGGGAAGGTCTGTGGCCAGTGGAAGGGTTCAGCTTCTGTGTGCATGGCAACAGTTACGCAACTTTGGTTACGACCACCCTCCAGGAAGTAGTGTGGCAGGTGAGGGAGTATGGTCAGATACTCAAGAGAACTAGTCATCCGAATTTTTGTGTGCTATTTCCTGAGGTTAATGGTTGTTAAATAATGTGAAATTTTAAAATACCTCTGCACAAGTCAAACAAAACACACCTGTAAATATATCCATTTTATGATCTGTCACCACATTATTTCTTAAATAGGTAATTTAGTGCACTGCTATTAATTCTACTGCCTTCTGTCATCTTTTGGAAGCTGGAGGAACACATGTTTCCCTCATGAGGCTCTAGTCTCCTTCTCAATTCCAGACTCCAACCACCACCTTAGAAAGAGCTAATCAGACCAAATGCTTCACTTTACTGATAGGCCACTACTCTCATAGAGGACAAGTGTGTTGCATAAAGTCAACTGGCATTTTGGATGGTCTATAATCAGGTCTGATGTCAGTGCAGTGGACCTTCCACAGCGTGTCATAGCCTCTTATTAGCAAAATACTGGTCTAGCACCATTATGCTTCTGCTCATCTTTCTGCTCTGTGAGCCTCTACTTCCCCAGATTTTGGCCTCCTGCAATGTGTCCTATTGCTTGGAATCAGAGAGGAAGAAGGTAACTAACATTGACCTAGATTTCCGTAGTTCTCTGGACCTGGTCCTGTAGGTTTTAATAATTAACCATTATAGAAAATTGTTAAGATACGAATATTGTTCTCTTCTTGAACAAATGAAAAAAAAAATTGAGACTCAGCCATTTTTCACTTTCCCTGGGTAACACAGGTAATGAGGAAGAGAACTGGCCAGGTCTGTACGGCCCTCGAAGTCTATGTTCTTTCCATGACTTCGTACCATCTCTCATCTTCAAGCTCCCAATGACTCCCAATGTCAATCTCTTAATTTCTGCAGCACCATAACCTTAGCCAGATGGCTCGAGCTGCGTTGCTGATTTCCTAGAGGACAGCCAAGGGCCACAAACAGCATGTTGTCTTGAAGGTTTCTCTTCCAGCATTGCTTCTGTTCTTCCCCCTCCTTTTTAAATTGTTCTTCCGGAACTCGTTTACTAGCCAGGACAAGTGTACTATCTAAGTTAGGGTCCTGGCAGCAAACTGGTCAAATGCTGTTATGGGATTACTGAGTTAAATTTTACAAGGGAAACATGACATAAGTACGGCAGTGTTAAGATAAATCAGCAAAGGAGAGTGAAACGCCCTATGGCTAGCAATGGCAGGGAGCAGCTACTGCTGCCTAACAACTGCTGTGGCCTTGGAAGGAGAATACAACCGTTGCTGCCTCACAGCATGGCAGGGAAGGAGCTGGAGAACAAATGATGTCTCCTGCATCTCTCAAAAACAAACAAAAATACAGAGGAAGGTAGTAAGTGGAACGTAGAGACAGAAAGAACAGCCTAGTTACTCTCCAGCTTTTCTACACACTGCCATCACCTATGCAGACATGGACCCTGATCTGAAGGGCACCTCTGCCGGGAAAGATCAGCTCTCTCACCCTCATTCCCAGCACCACTGCTGTCTTCCTGGCTGAATCCCAGTCAGCTAGCATCCAAACACACCTTCAGCTCTGCCTGGCAGACGTCAGAGTCTCCACCATCTGGGTCAGGCAACTGGGATTTTCAAGTTCATGCTATCAGATCCTGAACAGAAAAAGCATTTCTTTCCCAGGCACAGCTGCACTGTGAACATCTGTACTTTCCTCCTCTTCTCAGAGACCAAGTGTGTGATTTTAATTCACTTTTTGCCCTGCTCTTTTTTTTGAACCTTTAGGAATATTTTTTTTTCCATGCTTTCAGGCCCAGAGCACCAGACATTTACATTACTTTCATTTTATGAATATGCATATAAAAACCCAATATATTTTCTGAGAGGAATTGCGAATTTGATCTGCTATTTCTGCTAATGTCTACAAGCATTGCCAAATTATACCCAGAACCAGCCAGCTAGTTTTGTGCTCTCAGAGAGTATTTTGCTTCTGTGGGGAGCAGAAATTTGTTTTCAGGGTGTTATTGTTGCTTGAACTAATAGCTTTTCATTTTTCCAAACAAGCAGCAAAAGGTTTTGGTATTTTTGCTTAGGTGCCGGGGGGCTAACTGAGGCCACACACATGCTCTACCATATGAGTTGTACCCACAGCCTCAGAAGTTGGGTTTTTCTCCATCTGAATACTTAGAGAAGATGGTGTACAACCTTTTCTCCCACAATGCACACCTGAAGTCCTTTGCTTCGGAAATCCTAGTGTCTTTCCTGACCAGGAAAGATTTAACATTTCCCTCCTCATATTAGGTCTTCTTTCAGGTTATCAGCAAAAATGTTAGACGTTACCTTCTGGATTTTTCATAGTGCTTTTCCCCAAGCTGATTTGGTTGACATTGTAGAACATCACCCATTGGCAACACAGATGGGAACTAATAAAAAGATAACACAAAGGATCAGTATCTTAGCCATGGTATCATATAGAAATTAAGTGCTTCTGCCGCTTGAAATTTCTGGCAAATTAAGCTAATGTTAGACTAAAGTTCAAATGGTTTGTTAAGTGCTATATAGTCTACTATAAATGTCAATTGGATCCTATTGGTTGATAGTATTGTTGAGTTCTTTTGTACACTTGCTGATTTTTGTTTAATTTTTCTGTGAAGAGAAAATATTGGAATCTCTATTATAATAGTGGACTTAATAATTTTTAAATTTATTTTACATAATATTTTGTAGTGCTGTTATTTGGTACATACACATTCAGGATTGCTAGGTCCTCTGGTTGGATTTACAGTTTGTGATTATATAATGTCCCCCTATGTTTTTGATAATATTGTCTACAGTCTACTTTATTATTAATATTATTAATATAACCACCTCTATATGCCTTTGGTTAATGTTTTGAGGATATATTTTTAAAACGATGCAATCGTTTTATCAGTTCAAATAAAATATACCCACTTGACTTCCCTTTATGCCTCCTTTAACTGCTTCCATTTGCAATATCATTTTCTAAATTTCTCCTCTACATACTTTTACATACAATTTTCACTTCAGCCATTAAATGTAATTTAGAAAACTCAGCAGGAAATTTAGGAAAGTCCATTGTATTTACCCTATATTTTTACTCAATATATTTTCCTCACCTTCTTGAAATTCTGGCTTTCTTTACTTTTCTAGTTTCTGTTTAGAGCTTCTTTTAGCCATTCTTTTTGAGTAGGTGTTCTGGTTCTAAATTTTTAGTTTTTCTTCATTTGAGAATATCTTAATTTCTTCTTCATTTCTGAGAGGGATTTTTCAGCAGTTGTACTGACAGACGTTTTCTTTCAGTACTTGAACAGTGCTGAGCCAATTCCTCCTGGCTTCCATGGTTTCTGATGAGAAATCTGCTGTCTTTCAAGTTACTTTCTCCTACAGAAAATGTAATTTTTCTTTAGTAGATTGTAGGTTTATTTTTCTTTAATTTTTTTAAAATTTTATTTTAATGGTACATTTTAGATGTACATAGTGATAACATTCATCATAGGGGATTTGTACCTGTACATGATATGTCTTATTGCTTCTTTTTTTCCCATTCCCCTCCCCTCACCCCCTCCACACACCCTATTTACAAAAGCTTTGTTTCCATTTTTTCCTTCCATTTCTTATTTCTCTTGTCCCTCTGTTCCTTTCCCCCCTCTTGTTCCCTTTCCCATTTGAACATTTTCTTCCCTTTCCCAATATAATACATTTTAGTCTTTATATACACTCATGTTTATAGCAGCACAGTTTGTAACAGCTAAATCTTGGAAGCAGCCCAAATACCCATTGACAGCAGAATGGATAAAGAAAATGTGGTTTTTTTATACAATGGAGTATTACTCTGCCATAAGAATGATAAGCTCGAGATATTCCTAGGTAAATGGATGCATCTTGAGACCATACTCTCAAGTGAAATAAATCGGACACACATGTTAAAATACTGCATAGTTTCTTTGGTATTTTTCTTTAATTTTAACATGTTTTGTTACTATGTGTTCTGGATTGTAAAAAAAAATTTTTTATTTACCTTGTTTAAGGTTTGTTCGGCTACTTGAATCTGTAAGCTTTTGCCTTTTGGTAAATTAAGCAAGTTTTCAGGTATTAATTATCTGAATATTTCTGCTTGTATTTTTCTTCACCTTCTTCTAGTGAAATGAATGTTAGATTATTTTTGTAATTCCAGAATTCCATGAAGATTTACTCATCTTGCTCAATTTTTAGTTTTTTCTCTTTTGTTCTGAATAGATAATTTGTATCATTTTATGTTTACTGATTCCTTCCTCTATCCCTTCATTTTGATATTGAGCCCATCCATTGAAGTATTTACTTCATTATATTTTGGAGTTCTAAAATTTCCTTTTAGCTCTTTTTAGTTTCCTTGTTGAAACTTCCTATTTCTTTCCTTTTTATTTGTTCTAGGCATGTTTGTAATTGCTTGCCAAAGCATTTATATGATGCTGCTTTAAATTTTTTATCATATAAATCTGATTGCTCTGTCATCTTGCTATTGGCTTCTACTACAATTTTTTTTTCATTCATTTTGAAATATTCCTGAGTTTGGGCCGGTTCAGTGAATGCTTTTCTTTGAAATCTGAGCACTGCTGTTCATTTTACGAGCCTGAATTTTGATCAAACCTTCTATTTTAGGTTGTTTTTTTTTTTTTTTTGGCATTATTCAACAGACAAATGAAAGGGCATGACCTTGTTCTCGCCAGGTGGAGATAGAGCTCACCTCGGGTTCCCCGCTCAGCCTCTGTTGACACCTAGAGTGTGTTTCTGATTCTTGATGGGTGGGAGTGGAAATTTTGACTTCCCACATGGTGTCCATTGACACTGTGGTGGGGGAGGCCTTATTAATGCTGGGTGAGAAAGATCATTATGGCCCTTTGCTAGGTGCTCTACATCATGCCAGTGATGAAATGGAGAGGCATATCATTGCTTCTGGGTGGAAGGGGATGTCCAGGCTCCCTGCTTGGAAATCTGTGTGATCCCTCATTGCTGTTCCACCTCTTTATGGCATCAAAAAGCTGAAATTCTAGGGTCTTCTTGATTTTTCATAGTGTAAGTAGGTTGGAGTCACTGTTCATTTTCTGGAGTGGTAAAGATAGTCTAAATATGTTCTGGCTTGTTATACTGCCCTCATTTTTCTCCTTTGACTAGAAAGAGCAGAGTTTGGGGGAATTATAGTTTTAGCCTGATTTTATTGGCATTTTTGAATTGTTGACTTCTCCAATTTCAAGTCTGGTATATATGGGGCAAAAAGAATCCCAGGCATACATATTACTGGTCATTTTTTAGGCCCGTATGTTCTACCTAATCAGTTTGCCCTTTTCTTTTTACTCTTCATTTTGAGTGTAAATGCATATATTTATTTCATGATTTTACTTGTAAGTAAGACCACATCTACTCTGTCTTCCTAGAAGTGGAAGAGGCATAGTTCTTTTAAAGTATATTTACAAATAATACTGCCTGAATAATCTCTCAATACGCATGTATAAGGATTTTACTAGGTCTGTGATGTCTAACACAGTAACCATTAACTTATGTGAATATTTAAATTAAAACAAAAATGAATTTAAATAAAAATATTCATGTCCTTTGTTTCAGTAGTCACATTCCAGGTGTTCAGAAGCCACATGATAAATGGGAACCATGTTGCATAACCAGGTTGTATATTTTCAGCAGCAGCACACTAGACAGCACTCGTCTAGAATATGTACGTAGGAGCAGAGTTCCTGGGCTAGTGTGTATGGGCTTTATTACCTTTATTAGGCAATGCTAAGGTGTTTTTCAAGTAGTTATATTGACTTACATTTCCATTAGTAGTAGATAAGAATTTTTATGGCTCTATATTTGTGTTGCCACTAGGTAGTATAAGATCTTTAAAAGTTTTGCCATATCGTTTTCTTATTTACTAAAGATAATTATCTTTTCATATGTTTATTGGCCATTATGAAAGTTTTGTCACTTTTTTTTGCCTATTTTTGTTTTGGGATGTTTATCTTTTTGATATTCATTCATGGGGGTTTTAAAGGTACAATTAATCTTAGTCTTTTGCCAATTATATTCACGTCAAATGTCTTGTCCACATTATTGCTGTCACTTTCTCTATGGTGTTCATTCATCAGCATAGGTTAGGCACTATCCTACAAACAAACCTCACATCTCAGTGAAACCACTAAGTCTACTGTTAGTAGTTTTGTCTTGGAAAATTCATGGCCTTGAATGTTGCTATGGTAAGAAAAGGTGAGCTAGAAGAATTTACAGGTCATTTTTAAGTGCTAACTCTGGAATTGGCCTGTATCACTACTCTCTAAATCACATCTGGTCACAGGGCCCCAGTCTAATACAAGAGAGACTAGAAAAGTAAAGAAGTACAGGGCTATTTGGGAAGATCCATACTTTCTGCTACATGAAATCATTTAATGAATAGATGCTCCTAATTTTAATGTAATTGAATTTAACTTTATTGCTTTATAGTTTTTACTTCTGTGTTTTTAAAAGAAGGCCTTCCCTGATCCAAGTCAACTACAGAAATAAATAAGTGATTCCATGAATAAAGTAGGATGATATCTTTCTACATTGCTTCTAAAGTTGCTTTACTTTTGGTGTTTACATCTAGGTCTTTAGTTCATGTACAATTGTTTTATTTAAGTTGGGGCTTCAATTCTATTGTTTCAGCACTCTTTATATAAAAATCCATGTTTCCTAGTAATCTGTCAATCAAACTTCCATATGTGTATGAATCTGTTTCTGGGTTCTGGATACTGTTCAGTTACTCTATTCACCGATCCCTGGGTCCATATCACCACATCTTAGATCTTAAGTTTTTATAGTAACTCTTTACACCTGGTAAAGTAAATTTCTTACCATGTGCTTCCTCTTTTGTCTAGTCTTGGTCTCTACCCTTTAATTTACATTTCACAATCTTCTTGTCAAGTTTCAAAGTAACACCTGCGGGGATTGATTAGGTCGATTAATTTGGGAAGAAGAAATATCTTCATGATACTGAGTCTTCTTGTTAATAAACAGTGATACACATCTACATGCAGATAGCTTTTCTTTCACATCTTTCAATAAAATTTAGGTCTTCGTTGTTAATTCTTTATATCATTGGTTAAATTGATTTGTTAGGGTTATTACAAATGTTATCTTTGAAGAAATTATGTATTTCAACTGTTTACCGCCTGCATTTTTTCCTTCTTCCTTCCTTTCTTTCTCCTTCTTTCTTCTACTTTTTCTCTTCTTTCTTCTATTTTCTTCTCCTCCTGCCCTTTCCTCTCTCTCTTTCCCTCCCTCCCCTTCCCTCTTTCTTTTTCTTTCTTTTTTTTTTTTGCTTTTCGCTTCTCTTTCCTCCCTAATTTTAGATAGTTCTCCCTTATTTCCACTCAAAAGTAAGGTGTAGTTACCTAATTTTATTTTTTGTTCCTAAGAGATGCAGTTTCATTTTTAATCTCATTGTGAGTGTAATTTTTTAGCCCCAAGTATGTGCATAAAATCTCCTGTTCTACTTACCACTCTTAAAGACTTTTCTTTTGTCTTGACTCCCTCCAAAGCCGTGAAAATTGAAACCCAAATGCTGGACTCAGAAGATGTCCTCAGAGTAAGAGTGAATTTTGAAGCTGTGCTTATTATGTTGGGCTCTTGTTTTTCTTTAACTTTAGACCTTTAGAATTTTTTTGTCGTATCGCTAATTTATCAACACATTAAAATGGATTATTATATTTATATTTATTTTATTTTGTTTTAATCAAGAGGATCAATTAAGTTAGTTTTCCATGCTGCCTGAACCTGAGATACTTGTATTAATAAATATATGTATTTTAAACATCTTCAAAATGCAAAACTTAAAATAATTCCCTCAAATACCTCTGTAAGTTTTGGGGTGTTCTGGGGATCGAACTCAGCCTCATGCTTGCTAGGTAAACACTCTACGCCTGAGCTAAATCCCGAGCCCCTCTGTAATTATTTTTAAAGGCATATGACTTGGCTCAGTTGAATTACAAATCTTGGTAATTTTTGTCATTAAGCCTTTTTAACCCTTGCTTCATTTTTCTTTTTCATTTGGTTGTTAAGTCAATAAAACACAGTAAGGCTTGTGGTCAATAACATTACCTATCCTTCTTGTTAAACAGATTGACATTTGAAAAAATTCACTCATTTTCCTAACACTATGGCCTCTATATTGTACATTTGATAAAGTCAAGTTGTCTCTGGTATAAACTTTCCTTTCTTGCCAATTAATCGACAAGTAGCTATTGAGACTGTAAAATAGATATTGTGTTAATGGCAGACTCCTCCTAGCTAAGGGGTGTGAAGCCAGATTTTCTCTAGGTGAGAATCTTCTAACGCTTCTGCAACTATTCTAATTCTGCACCCATTCACAGATTCTCTGCAGGGATTGCTCAGAAGCAAAAAGGACACAGTGAGTTTCTATTTGAGATTTCTCTTTTGTGGATGGTCAAACCAACGCACAAAACTTTATAAGCCCTCCAAGAGGCTGTGCCAAAGGAAATAATCAAAACTGAACATTAACAATTTATTTGGTGCTCTATCATAATTACCATGTAAGTGCTTAAAGCAATATCCCAACTTTTTAGCCTTCTTGTTGACACCAACACATTGGCCCATGAGACAACATGTATGTTGTACATCTCACCATTAAACTTGCTCTGTAATTTAAAAAAATTTGATGAATATTTCTCTTGACTTAATATTTACTCAAATTATTAAAACCTTTCTATTTTGGGTGGTTGAAATGTTAAGTGATATAATTTCTTATCGTTAAAAAATTCTTATGCTTTTTATACAATTGATCCCTGTTTGCTTTGGAAAAAAGAATGAAACAGCAATAAGGATTAAAGAAAAGTATCTGTAATTTAATTACTCAGAAATAAACACTGTTAGGGGCTGGGGATTTAGCTCAGTGATTAGAGTGCTTGCCTTGCAAGCACAAGGCCCTGAGTTCAATCCCCGGCACCACCAAAAAAAAATAAATAAATAAATAAAAGAAAGAAAGAAACACTGTTCACATTTTCAAAAATGTTTTATTGTCAACTAATTTCGAAATTAAGGAAAGGTGATAAGAATATGCAAAGAACTCCCATATACCCTCCCCTCCTATTCTATATGTAGATACTGTATGGTCTACATGTACATATTCTGTATGCATGTCTGTTCTTTATATATACATGTATGCACATATTTGTATATATGTGAGTGCATATATATTAATTGTTTTCTGAATTATTTGAATGAAATTTGCATCTATCATAACCCTGTGACCTAAACTTCTTCAGGGTATGTTTCCAAAAAGTATGGACCTCTCTTTACGTAACCACTATTTAGTGATTAAATTTGGGAAATCAACTACTGATACAATACTCTTAACATGCAGTTCATATTCAAATTTTATCAAAAAAAAATTTTATCAATTGTTTTAATAACATTTTATAATCAACTTTCCTCAATCCTGGGTCAATCACCATGCGCAAAATTTGTCATGTTTTCCTGGTCTCTTATAACCCAGAACCTTTTCTCATTCTTTCTTCATCTTTTATGATTTTGACATTTGTGTGGTCAACAGGCCAGTTGTTTCTAAAATGCCTCCCAATTTTTCTAATATTTCTTAATTTTGAAAAGACTTTGAGAGGGTTTTATAAACTCACTGTTGGCTCTGCCTTCTCTTTCTCTCAAGAGAATGAAATTTTTTTTTTACTCTGACTTTTGTCCCTATTATTCTTTCAAGATTGCTTTTATTCAAGTCCCTGTGACAACCATCTCACAAAATTCAGGGGACAATTCCCAGTCCTCTTATTCATCCCCTCCCAGAATCTGACCAAGTTTATCTCTTGCCTCTTTGAGAGTAGTGTACTTTGTCTCTAGGCTTCCCTCACATGGCACTGTCCCTTCTCCCTCCTCAGAGGTCTCTGCTTCTCCAAAACCTCTGCTTAATTTTCCACATCTTCCCAGTGCTCCCTCGTGATGCAGCGCCACCAATCTCTATAAACAGACCCCTTTGCTGTCTACATTCATTTAAAAATCGATTTAAATGCCATTCATATGTGATCCCAAATCTAAATACAGCCTATACTTCACTCCTGAACTCTAGATTGTGTGTACAACTGTCTGCTTCCTATTTGGAGGTCCAATAGTCCTCTCACATTTACCATGGCCACTATCAAAATCTAATTATTTACATAAAACCTGACAATTGTCTCTCTATTCAGAATAAAAATATAATTTTCCTATAATTCATTAAACAATGACTTCACATGAATATAGTGTAATATATGTAATGATTTCACACCAGTTCTTTCTTTGATCCCATCTGCTACCAGATCTCCTTTTACTCTACCCTTCTACACCAAGAACATTGGGACTCCAGTACTTTTGTACTTGCCATTCTCTCTGCCTGGAATCCTGTTTCTGTAGATAACTATGTGACTTATTCTCTTACTTCATTTAGGATTCTGGAAGGAAATAATCTTTCATTAGAGTCGTTTCCTAACCATTTTATTTAATATAGAAATGTTCCCAACATCAGTCCTATCATTATTTATTCTATCTTCCTGCTTTTTTTCCTTCATTGCACTTATTATCTTACATACCTATAGTTTTCTTACACCCTCCACTGGAATGTTAACTTCATGTTCACAGAACCTTTGCCTAGTTTAATCCTATATACACAGATTTTAGAATAATTCCTTGCGCATAGTAAGGCAGTCAGTAAATATTTGTGTGGTGAATGAATTCTGTTCTGATCTTTTCCGTAATAGAAATATCTATTAAAATGTTTGAATAATGTTCTCTTTGTGGCTTTGGCAGTTGTTTTCTTATTTAGTAATATGCCCTGAAAATCTTTCTACACATCAAAAACAGATCTAAATCATTTTTAGTGGTCTCAAAGTATTCTATTGTGTAGAGGTATTGTAAATGATTTATTCAAACTCAGTTGGTGGACGGTGGGATTATTTTCTTTTTTTTTTTTGCTGTTTCAAATAACACTGTAATAAGTAACATTATATTGAAGTCTTTTGTAATCTAGTTTGTCAAACAATTGGTGAGCATCTGGTTTATGCGATTTGCTGGCCTGGACAATGGGCTGGTAAAGCAGAGACAAATGGGACATAGTTTTTGCATTCAGGGAACTAATGACCTACTTGAGGAAACAGAGTGATAAAGACAATATAATTTAGAGCATTGTGAGTGTACTGGAAGGGCTGGTAGAGAGGTACAATGTACTAGAAGAATTCAGGGTTAGGAACTACCACAAAATAGGTGAAGATAGAGTAAAACTTTTGGGAAGGCCTACATATTTGAACTTGGCCTCAATAAAAGTTTCACATATCAAAAGTTCAAAGCTCTGCAGTGCTAAGAGTACTACATCCAGAGTGTTGTAGGAAATAGTCTTGACTAAGTTTTTCCTCCAGTTTGATGGGAACAGAAAGCAAGTGAGTGATGAGGCCAGAAAGGTAGATGGGGGCAAAAGCACATGGCAAGCCAAGATCACTGCAGAAGTATCCGCAGTTTGAGAATAATGTAGGAATGGATTGACTCAATTTACCTATTAGACTGTTTTGTTTTTTGGAGAAAAGTTTGGCTGGGTTATCCTGGCCTGTGGGAAGGCAGACTTATCTTCAAATGCTCTGCTATTCAAAGAGAAGTGAAACACCTGTATTTTAAAAATATGGAATTTCCTGAATTTTAACTGTTGGTTATCAACCCACGTTTTTTCAAAACATTGTTTTTTGAACCATGAGACAAGAGGAACAAAACCCCCAATTGGCACCTTCCTAAGGGACGTGTCCCAGGCACTTGCAAACTCTCTCTGATGAGAATCTGTCTTCAATAACATGAATTTCATTTTTGGAGGGTAGGGGGCTCGAACCGTAGAAAAATTCCATTTTACATCTCAATCTAATATGCACACACATGAATGTATACAAGTGAAAGAAAATTTTAGAAAACAATACACACTCCTAACAACTTAGCTGACTGAAAGGAATCACTCTGATCTATTCCAGTTCAGTTTATTCTGAAAAGAAATGTGGTCTTGACTTGCTAAATTAACTTCAGGGTTTAAAATGGTTACAAAACTAATTAAAACACTGTCCCGAGTACAATGTTTCTTTTGTCCTCTGCACCAGTGTTATTCTGTAATATCTTTTAGGTAACTCTTTCTCCAGTATTTAGGATTTGGAGACTTAACTAGAATATAAATAGTTTCAGGACCGCATCTGCTCCTTTCTCCTTTCTGGAATTGTAGTATGTACTCGACAATTGGGTGCTGGAAATTGCACCATGGAGAATTTCCATAGTCAGGTTTTATGTTCGAGACCCACTAGTCTTGGTCTGTCACTTTGTACCCCAATTTAACTGGAGGAAATGGTCAGTTGACTTCAGTGAAAAAGCTCTTTGTGACTAGCTCACTCTGTTCCTCTCTGGCACTGTTTCCTTAATCTCGGTGCTTTTCCCTTGACCTCGAGAGATTAGGTTCACTCTGCTGACCTTCAGCTCCTACCTAACGCAGCTCCAGTCCAGATCTTGGTTGGAGAAGTGGCTGTGATGGACAAGTCAGAAAGGCCCTACTATTTTAAGCTTTATGAGATCCAACCCTTTCTGGTTACTAAGAAACACAAATGATTTTAGTTACCTTGGAATTAAATGTAGGCTAGAACATTCAATATTTTTCAGGTCGTGTTGCAAATGAGCTACTGTATTCCTCATGGATGTGTCACCATCATAAATATGACAAAAGGACATTTGCAAAAAGATGACATCCACATTGAAGAGAAATACAAGCTTGAGGAATTAACATTTGCACACTGCCTTGCTTCTCTTTGCTTTGCATTATTTAGGGATCTCTGGTGACTGGACTGAAATCTGAAACCTGCAGCGTGCAGAGTTTTTAGAATATACCCCACCCTGATATCAAAGGAGGACCCCTGTTGGAGAGGTTGACACCTCCTCTCTCATCTCTGGGTTAATAGGAAGACCTGTATTCACAGGCACCTTTGTCTCCACGGGAGCACCTTAAGACATCTTTGGTTTTGATTTATATTGGTTGCAGGTACATGCTGGATCAAAGCAGATATGGATGGGGAAAAGAGCCAGGTGCCAAGTAGATCCAAGGGAAGAATTGAAACATAACATGCTTTACTTCTTTGTTTAGCTACACTGTCTAAGAATAACTAGTCAGCTAACTGGTCAACACTTAATTAGGCATTTACACAAGAATAGTGGTGCCCAAACTTCCATCTTAGTAGAATCCCAGGGGGGAAATTTAAAAACTTCAATGTCATGACCTCACCCCTAGAGACTCTGATTGAATTGGTCGTGATGGGGCCCGGGCAACGGATGTTTCAAGCAGCTCCCCTGACAATTCTAGCGTGCAGCCTGGTTGAGAGTCACTGTGTTAGATACTACTCTTACACTTTAAAATTATTAGCACATTCAATGCACAGGTCTATAAGGATGCTATTATCACTATCCTCAATTTTCAGTTAAGAGCACAGAGGCAAAGTTAAGCATCATGCCTATTTTCATATAGGCTAGAAAGGTTGAATGCAAATTTGAATCCAGGTAGCTGGATTCCAGAATGGAAAACAAATTTAATACAAAAATGAAAAGAACTATGAATGTTTTCTGCCAAGTATGTGGGGAGAAGAAGCAGAAAGATTATTACATGGGCAATAAATTTCTAGCAATAGAATCACCATATAGATGGATGTATATATCCACATAACTAGGGGAACAGAAGCAGGGTGCTTGCCATACCAGCAGGGTGGCTTCAGGGTCACAACCTTTGCATCGGAGGGGCTCCATACGCGGCTTAATGCTCTACTTCTGCTGTCTTGAAAATTTTAGTACATATGGGATAAGAAACCCCATCAATTTTGCACCGGACTCCAGTGTAAACTGTGAAGGTTCAGACTCAGCCCGGTCCTGAGTATCAGACTCGTGGAAACTGATTACTAGCCATTTTCCTTGGTTTGAATCATGGAGCAGAGATCCCATATGCACCTTCTTTGTGAGTGCACAGTTCCTAGAGCTGGAAGAGCACATGCCAAATTGTCTGATGTAGGAGGAGCGGAACTGTGAGTTGCACACACTCAAAGGCAATTCCAAATAAATCACTCCGAAGTTCTACAAGACAGGTCCTCTGTTCACTGTTGCATTCAATCTTTACAATTCTATGACATAAAGGCTACTCTATGCCCACTCTTCCTTCCCTCCTTCCCTCCTTCCTTCCCTCCTTCCTTCCTCCCTGCCTCCCTCCCTTTTTCCCTCCTCCCTTTCTCTCTCTCTCTCCCTCTCTCCCTCCTTTTCTCCCTTCTGCTGCTAGAAATGAATACTATGGGGGCTTCATACTGAGCCGGTTTCTCACTGTTTTTAAATTTTTTCCTTTGAGACAAGATCTCAGTTAGGTTGCTAAGTTGCCCGGGCCGGGATCAAATTTGCCGCGCTCATACTTCAGCCTCTCACAGTGCGGGGACTGCAGGGCTGCTCCGCCATGTCCAGCTTTACATGCGCTTTTCACAGATGAAGGAAGTGAAGTCCTGAGGTTCAGTAACCTATTCGAGGTCACAGAGAAGGGCAAGAAGAGGAAATGAGGCCTCCCCAGTTCTGCACGCTACTCAGTCGTACTATGAGACTCAGAGGACTTGCTGGAGGGGCGGTTTAGGGGTTCACCCTAGCTTCTGGCCATTGCACTCTCTGAAAATGTTCATTACCTATCTTCTCTTTCATAATTCCTTCACATGAAGAACTGGGTACCATCAAAAATACCAAGACGAAGCTGGAAATCAGGATACCTGAGTACTGGTCAAGTCCTATTGCTGCTGTTTACTTGTCATGATAAAATTGAGTCGTTTTATTTTTAATGTATTTATTTTTGCTCTAGTTCCCCAATTCAACAGCCAGTCATGGGCATATTTAATAGGCTAGGGATTGTTCTGCTTTCTGAATTTCAATAATAAATAAGAATAGGCATGTTGTGGCTTGGGAAGCACAAATGTCATTGTAAAGCAGGATTTGGCTATGCAACTTCCGGCCTCAGTTTTTCTGTTTGTTGAAAAAAAGGCATGTTTGAAGTGGGTTGAAGGTGAGAATAAGAGGAAATAACAACTATGTAAATGATAAATAGGAGGATTTAGTGAGATAGTGCTGTACAAATATGATTTATTATTACCTGGAATGTCCCCCGACCCACATGTGTTTCTTACTAATTTCTAACTGTAACTTGTGACTACATCAGCGCTCATGTCTCTTTTTTATCTTTCTGTGTTCTACTCTTCCCTTAAAATTAAGATCAATTTGAATAAAAGCAAATCATAGAAGATGGAGATTTTAACAATAACTAACCTTATTGGAGCACAGTATTGCCCTTCATCAGTGATTTCATTTTCTGCCATTTCAATTACGAGTCATCAATGGTGGTCTGAAAACATTAAATGGACAATCCCAGAAATAAACATTAATTCTAAATTATGTACCATTCTGAATCGCGTGATGAAATCTCACACCTTCTCTCTCTCTCCAGCCTGTAGGCGCTGCATTGTCTGACATCATGACAATAAGGCCGAGGACAGTACAGTTAGATATTCTGGAAGACAGACAGAGACCATATTCATGTAACTTCTATTAGAGTGTATTTCTATAATTGTTCCATTTTATGATTATTCTTGTTGTCTCCTACCATGCTTAATTTATAAGGTAAAGTTTATCGCAGGTATTTATGTGCAGGAATGCACAGTGTAGATAGGATTTGGTGTTAGCTCTGGTTTCAGGCGTCCCCTGGAGGTCTTGGAACATGTCTCCCACGAGCGAGTGGGAGTGCTCTGCTTACAGTGTGCCAGACATAGTGACAGCAATTATTTTTATAGGTTCTTTGAATTTAACCTTAACAATACCCCAAACGAGGCATGGCTTATAGGTGAGGCAACTGAAACATGGGGAGGATTAATAAGTTGCCTTGTACCCCCGCAGATGGAGAGCAATCCCAGAGCAAGGAGACAAATGATATTTTGCATGATGCTAATGACCAGGCTCTTTGAACACCGCTGCACTCAACCACTCATTTAATATTTCCATATGAACAGATTATGTATAAATACTTACATTTGCATATTAGTGTTTAACTTACCTGGTGACGATATTCACTGAATGTTGTTATTGTACATTGAAATTATTTGTTAGCTTATGTTACGGTTTAAATAGCAAGTAAATGCCCCAAGACTCATGTATTGAAGGTGTGCTCCCCAATGCAGAAACATTCAAAGGTGGGTCTTGCAGGAAGTGGTTGCATCATAAGGACGCTGACCTCATCAATCCACTGATGAGTTCACAGATGAATGAGTTCATGGTCCTCAGGAGATGGGCCAGCTGGAGGAAGTAGGCCCCTGGGGTTATGCCTTTGAAGGGTATATTTTGTCCCCCGCCGCTTCCTCTCCCACTCTTCCTCTTTCTGCCTCCTGTCCACAATAAGAAGAGTGACATCGCTCTACCTCATGTTCTTCACCCTGGTGTTCTGCCTCACCATGGTCACAGAAGCAAAGAAGCCAAGTGCCTTGGACTAAAACCTCTGAATCTGTAAGCTACAATACATCTTTCCTTGTTAAAGTTGTTATTCTAAGGTATTTTGTCACAGCAATGGAAACTAAAATAACTTCCAAGCTCTTAGGGGAAGCTATACTTTAGACTTAATATCTTCTGCATTATTTTTAGTTGCCTCTTTTTTGGTGTATGTACTTAAACATATTGATTGACCAAAACCTAGTTGGAAAATGTACAGTGCCTGATTTTAGGTTAAGTAAACAAATCTACAAAATAGTTTACCCAAGACCATACTTTTTTCCCTTGGTTTGTTGTTGTTTCTCCTTTGACCAAATCTCTATAATTTTATTTAGAAAGATAGGCTAACATATAATTTGTATCCCAATAAAAGATCAGTTAATGTTATTGAGCATTGTTTCGTCTCTCAGTTATTGTATAAAATGCTTTACTTTAGCCATTTAACCTTAACAAATGAGGGAGATATAGTTCATTTTCTACCCAGAAAACTTTTGCTCTGTGTTTACTTTAGGTGTTTACATTTCCCCCTTAGCAACAAATATTGCAGGGACAGGGAGCTTGCCTCACCTCCAGGGTGGATCTGATTTGTCTCCTCTCTACCTGGCAATGCCTGGGGTAGGAGCACAGGCCCCACACAACCAAACATTCCTAGAAAAATAATTGTCTGGACAGAGCATAGGACTTGGTGTAGGTCAAGGAGACTGGAGAGGATGTTGGCAGGGAGCTTTTCACAGGAAAATATTCCTCCTTGCAAAGGACATTGTCATGGCAAAAACATCGAATGCTTTTGACTATTAGCTCAAGGGTGAAGCCAGCAGGAAAAAGAGGAGAGAGCTAAGAGAATCATAAAGAAACAGAATCCAGGTTTCAATTAGTTTGCTCTATCTCCAGAACTTTAGATATACATATGTGAACCAGTGAATTCTCTTATTATTTAGGTAAATTTGAGAAGGGTTTTCTGTTCCTTACCTACAAAACTGTCAAACTCTGACATAGATAGTTATCATGTTCTGTTGTAGGATTTCATATGAGAAGATATACCAGCAGTCAAAATATAATAGGCAATAAAATACATGTGTATGAAATTTTTATAATACTGTGTATTTTAAAAAGTGCCTTACTGTTATTTTAATGTTATTGTCTTAAAATTATCTTAAATGATATTCAGTTTCCATGTGACCCTAAGTGACTTTGTGTAGGTATGATTACACTGGAGTTATCGCCTACTAGAAATTGGGTTCTAAATATATAGGGGGGAAATTATATAGAGCTAGAATTATCCTTGAGAATCCTATCTTTCTACACATGCAAGCCAGCCAGTTTCCCCAGTGTCTCTCTCCCACCAGTTATTTAGTTGAAAATACTTATCAAACACTTTCTATGTGTCCCATACCAGGTACAAAGTGATAACTAGTTCTCTAGAGCTCATGAAAGTTACTTTCTAGTAGCAAGAAAATTATCAAATAAATAAATGAGATAATTACATACTGAAGTGATTTCTAAAAACAGCTGGAATGCCTGGGATATACATTCCCCTGAAGGCTTTTATTGACGGGGTGGGGGAAGGCTTTTCTGAAGATGCGGCTGAGTTTTGGAGGGTGAGAATGGGCTGATCTGCTGACAGGTGGCCAACAGACATTCCAGAGAGAATAGAGAACAACAATGGCAAAGATCTCAGTTGGGAAACAGTTTGGTGTGTTTGAGAAACAGAAGGAGAAGAGTAGTGAGCGATGGGGAAGTGGTAGAAGGAAGATCAAAGACCACTCCCAGGTTTTTGTCCTAACTGGGTATAGGAAGAAGACCTTTACATGAATGGCACCGCAGCACAAGCACTAGGGTGGAAATCATAGTGCTATTTTGTACCTCTCAAGTCTGAGAGGCTGCGCTGACTTTTAGTTAAGAGTTGAGGAGCAGGACACAGAGAGGGCAAATGACTTACCCAACATTACACAACATGTAAGTGGAAACCCCCAGTTGACCTGAGATCTGTCTGAAGTAGCTAAGTAGCTTCTTTGATTATTTATTTCATTTTCTTTATTTATTTATTTGGTGTTGGGGATCAAACCTGGAAGTGGCTCCATTAACTTATGGTGCGTTAGCAGTGACTCACCAACAGTGTCACTGATAGATTATAGAACACCCCACCAGAGGTAAGGATGGTTGCCTGCAAGCTTAACAATGGCAGCGATAACGTTTAATTGTTTGTGAGCATCTCTGTTGGCAAACCCCACAGAGCCCAGATGACGATGTTGATGCTGCTACAAGACTAGCTGGTTGACAGAATGAGTACAGATAGTTCCTTCCATGGCTAATTTTCCTGTCTTTTGGCTCTCGCCATTTATGATAACACAGCTGTAGAAATTTTTTATATTAGTAACTAAAGAAATTTTACACTATTGTTGTGTTATACAACAGAATTCAATACAAGACGGTATGCTAGTAGAGGAAATCAGCTAACTCTCTGAATTGCTTCTGCCTGACATTTACATGCCACAGTGTTATTACACAGAGTTCCATTCTGAGGTTTAATCTTACTAGGCTCCTCCCTGAGCCTAGTAATTAGGGTTCTCAAGTATCGTTGCCATTATTATTACAGTAGAGTTGCATCTTACTTGGTTGTTGGATTCTCAAGAGCATTAGAAGAAAATTGTGTGTAGTCAAAAATACCTCTGAGAATTCTGTCGCAAAAAACCACTGTACTACCAGGTATAGGGGTTTGTTGCTGTTTCTTCTGTATTAGCAGAAGAAACAGCAACAAACCCCTATAGTTATGTGACTGGTTTCTTTTTGGAGTCAAGCTGTAGAAAAATTAGCGACACTCTCAGAATTGCAAGATACTATTTATTTATTCCTTTTTCTTTTCTGCCCTTTTTTCTCATCAACCTTTCTCTGACAAATATTTGTGGCTTCCTATGTGTCAGCATTAACTGTGGACAATGAATATGGAGCAATAAGCCAGAGAGATTACAGTCTTGACCTTATGGGGCTTCTGGTCCAGCATGCATTGTGAAAGTCCATGGGCGCCAGAGACATGGTGCAGGCCCGGAGAGCATACAGCTGCTGCTATGATTGGCTAGCAGAACTCATGCTGTAATTAAAGTGGGTTTTTTTTTTCCCCTCTCTGTCTCTTTGCTGATGACTTAGATTTGGCAGTTTAGCATAGACTCCTGTCGGGTGAAACTTTGTATTCTCATATTACAAATAAAAATTGGGATGAGAGAGGTAACTTTCCAGTACTCCTCTGATTGCAGCAGAACTAAGTCTTGTACCCAGATTTTTAAAAAATAAATTCCAACTTTTTCTCTCTCCTCTACTCTCCTATTGTTCTCTTCTGACTATTCATGCTTTTGGGTCTCAAGTCCATGATTCCTTTTGTTTCTCCTAAATCTGTGTCCCTACTCTTGGCTTTTATTTGGTGACTTTTTTCTTCCCAGATAGGAATTTCTTTTTCTATCCTGGTATTTGCCTCACCTAAAATATATTTATGTGATTCCTGATGTCCCCATTGCTCAGTCTTTTGCATTTGATATCCTTGATTGTTGGTCAAGATTAGCCTCAGCACTGGCATTCAATATAGGAAGGACCTGGTATCCCTTTACTGATGTCTTGATGCCCCAGCTTCTCCAGAGATTTTATTAGATCCTATAACTCAGGTAGGGAATTGTCATTGTTCCTAAGGATAAATCTATTTAGGTGAATGTCCCTCTGCAGAATCACTTATCTTCCAGTCCAATTTATACTGGAGACATGGCTGTTGTCCAAAACAGTGATTTATTAGGGTTTGTATTTAGGACTGTATTTAAAGACACCGTGCCCTAAATTGTGAGATTGTTAAAGTAAGAAATTCCCATATAATTAAATTTCAGACAGAACAATTGGTGTGGAGGAGGAGAGAGCCTCAGCTAAGGTACACAAAATTCTTACTGTTATAGCCATGAAGCCTTCGCTTGTGTCGTGTCAGGCTGTCCTTACCTATTACTCGGTAGATATTGGACACTTGAGCAATGCTACTTCATTTATCTGGATGTGCTGTAAGATGAAACTACTTTAAGTGCTTTTGGATTTTATTATATAATTACTAGGTTTAATGTCATGGTCATTTAGTGAAGTTTTTATATTCACCTCAGGTACACTATGAGAGGGAACAAATGATTACTTGCAAACAGAAACCTTCTACAAATTGCTTTGAAAAGAAGACAAAGAACAGGGTGAATGCTGGAAACGCAGCCATGTCTTTAGGTAGAAAGAGAACAAGAATGCTGTGGCCTTGATGCACTGAGACCTTGGATGTACAGTCACATTGCAGGGCCTCTTTTTCTGGTAGCTAAGAGATGTTAGCTGTTGGAATAAAAATTTCAGTGGTTTAACACAGGTTTCTTCCTCAGTTATTCCAGTCTAGAGAATATGTGTGGGAAGGTGCATTCTGGCTTTCCACCTTGTGGCTCCATCTTCAGCTCATCATCTCAGTTGAATGTTACCTGGAAGTTTTGTTCATGGTTAACACCACTGTCCTCACAAGGAAACCATCTTAACATTGGATTGTTCTCTGAGGGGCTCCATTTTTATACTTTTCCTGTCCTTGTGACTTGACTCCAACATTAACTTGGACATTAATGGAAGAGTCCGTTATTTCTTTGATAATTATTATATGGCAAGGAAATGCATAGTCTATTTCCTGCCTCTAATTATGTAGTATTTTAAGCATTTTAATTACTGAATTTTTTAAAGTAACAAACATATAACCTTTTAGTCCATTGATTCTGGATGCATTCTTTACAAAATCTCAGCCACAAATGCATAGATGTCTGGTTGCTTCACAAAGAAAAGATATTTTTTCATAGTGTTTCCCCCAAATCATTTATTGAATTTTAATGTTTTATAATATCTGAGTTCTTCTCTCTTTTCTTTCTCCTCTTCTTTTTCTTAGAAAAGGAAACAGATTTCAAATCATCGCAAACAAGAAATTGGGTCAAAGGTTTAGCCCTTGCATTGCATGTTTGTTTTTATTTTACTGCTATGAAACTGTCCATATTTCTGTCATATTTTACTGTGTATATTTAAGGTATACAACATGATGTTTTTATATACATAGTAAAATTATTCCTATAATTAACCTAGTCAACACATCCATCATCTCACATAGTTAGCTTTTTATATGATAAAATTGCTTAAAATCTATTCTCTTAGTAAATTTCCAGTGTATAATACATTATAATATATAATAAAAATTTCCTACGTATAATACAATATTATAAACTAGAATACTCATGTTGTACATTTGATCTCTAGATGTATAAATCCTACAGGTACACCTTTGTACCTTTTGATGTGTATTTCCCCATTTCACTCTGTACCCTGCCTCTGGTGACCACTGTTCTATTCTTTTTGTATATATTTCAGGTTTTTTCTTAGATTCCACATATAATATAGATGATCGGTGTCTGTCTTATTTTAGCAACAAACCTTCATTTTTTGGGGGGTGCTGGGGATTGAACTCAGGGCCTTGTGCTTGCAAGGCCAAACCTCTGGTTTTATCCATGTTGCCACAGAGGCCAGGATCTTTCTAAGGTTAAATCTTCCAGTGTGTGCATATGTGCATGCTTGAGCATGCATTTATGCATGTCATAGTTTCGTCCTACAGTCATCCATCGACACTTTGGTGGTTTGCCCATCTTGACTATTGTAAATAGTGTTACAGTGAACATAAAAGTAGAAATCATGTGCTGATTAAATGTTCTTTGTATATACCCAGAAGAAAGACTTCTGGTTTATATGGTATTTCTAGTTTTGAGTTTATGAGGGAACTTCTCCACTGTGTTCCTTAATGGTTGCATCAATTTCACATTCCCACAAAGAGTGTCCAAGACTTCCCTTTTCTCCACACCCTTACAAACTTTTGTTATCTTGTTTTTTGACAATAGCTGCCATCATAGCAGATATCAGGTAATATCTCATTGTGGGTTTTTTTTTTTTTGCTTGTTTGTTTGTTTTTACCAAGAACATGTATTGGTACATTGTATACATAGTGATCATATTCATCATAGTTATTTTGTAACTGTACATGATGTAACTTGATTTTTCCCACTCTTCCCCACCCCTCCCTTCTTCGAGTTATATTTCTTCGATGGCTAATGATGCTGAGCTTTTTTTTTTCATATACTTGTTGGCTGAACATTTGTATATCTTCTTTAGAGAAAAGTCTATTCAGGTCCTTTGTTCATGTCTGAATGGGTTATCATGTGTGTGTGTGTCCCTTATATATATCTTGGACAGTAACATCTTAGCTGGTATGTGGTTTACAAATGCTTTATCTTTAGTTATACTGTTAGTTTTGTCATTATCCACAGTATTTACTTTTTATAAGGTTTGCGGTGGACAGTTTTGCTTGGTTTTTCATTTTCAATTTTTAAAGCTGGCTATGTTAAATATATTCCTGCACTTCTCTCTTAGGTTATTTTTGGCCATCATCTAATATCCTCTTCTGATTCACACCAAGATGTTTTGAGCGATTAATACTTCCACCTTTGAGAACCTCACTCATGGCTTCATGCTGCAGAGATCGCCTGTGTGTGGGAGCTGACCAGGGTGTAAGATTTGAAATATGTAGGGAGTGTGAGATGAGAAGTAAGGGCTAACACTTTTGGAGGTAGAGTATACAAAACACAAGTTCTCTTTCAGCAGGGTTAGATAATAATCTGGGGAGATAAGTGAGAGGTATATAGTGGTCACTTCATATTAGAGTATTTGGACTCTAGAGATGGTTTCTTCAAAGTGTGTTCTAGAGAATATGATTCTCTTAAATTGTGCCATAAAATGAGAAATTCTGCATTTAAATTAGGCTGCATATGACTGTTACCTCCATTATTTATATCCACTTTTGATTTAGTCTTTACTCTTACTCTAGGCTGCAGAAAAGTATATTATGTGAATTATCATCTGTGGCTTATGGTAGGTATATACATCATCATCATCTTCACCATTTCAGTTATTTATTGCCATGAAAAAATTACTCTAAAATTGTCTTAAAACAACATTAAACATTTACTGTCTGTGACTCAGTTTTCTGTTACCATAACAAATACTTGAAGTAAGCAATTTATAAAGAGAACAGATTTTATTTTGGCTCACCATTTCAGGAGTTCTAGTCCATGGTCACTTGGCCCCATCACTGTGCTGAGAAGTCATGGCAGCAGTATGTGGCAGAGGAGGCCCATTCATCTCAAATCGGAATACTGATGTCGGACTTTAATTTTCACTACTTCTAATGAACATTTAGTTCCAGAAGTATTTATTGTAACTTTGTGTGGTAAGTGCCGAGTCTTATTGTCATATCTGTAGTACTTTGCTTGATGCCTACCACTTGATAATGCTCAATAAATATCAGGTGAACAACTAAATGATGATGTGAACCCAGGAGTGAATGTTTTCATGAGAGGGGGCTGTAGATATATGAATGGATGGATGTAGGAAAAAAAAAACAGTTAAGAGGAAGAATAAATATATTTTAGCCAAAACTGATACCCAAAATGAAGAAAGAAAATTTCTGCTTTAGAAGAAACAGGACCGCTGAATTTTATGGTTCTCGTCTCGCTTAAAAAGGCCATAATTTTAATGTTTCTGAGTTGCAAACATCGCTAAATCTTTCAGCCTTGTTCCATATTGCATCAAAAGTAGTGCATGTGGTAGGTATTTGAAATTCAGAGGGAAAACCCATTTGGAAAAGAAAGTACAAGAGCAGACTTTATCGGAGGATTGAACGTTGAAGTGGAACCATCTAGTAGACTGCTAGAGGCACAGGAGAAGATAAACTAGGCGGGCTTCAGTGTGATTCTCAAGTCCCTTCCTTACAGGGAATGTATTTTGTGGCAAAGAGTGATCTACTGTCCGAGCACTTTCAGTATACCAGAGTATCAGTCATTATGTTGAATAAAAGGAATAGGGAATGCTGGTCATTGGTTGAATTGATTACATGGAGGTCAGTGAAGAGAAATTCTAAATAATGATAATTATAAAATAGTTCACATTTACTAAGCATTTACAGTGTGTTTGGTACACTAATGCTTTCATGTATTACTATATTTAATCCTTTGGCACTTATGTGATACAGAGCAGGGACTGGCAGTATTTCTCTGTAAGGACCATGTAGCAAATATTTTAAGTTTTGTGGGTTACACGATCCCTGTTACAATTACTTAATTCTGCTGTTGTAGGGGAAAGCAATCACAGATGATGTATAAGTGATGAGTGAGGCTTTGTTACAATAAAACTTTATTATAGAACTGGTCTCATTGGCAGTGAGCCAGATCTGCCAACCTCAGAAGTATACCATCACCCCACTCAGTGACTTCTAACCCATAGAATGAAGAACCCCAACTCAAGTCTGTCTGTGCCAGAACTCACTCTCTTTGAGGCTCCATTATATTTCTTGAAATCAAGCTTCAGAAAGGTAATCTCAGCAGCAGAAGGTAGGCTGGATTACTAAGGGAACATGCATGTCTATAGATGGGGAGACCATATGGCAAAAACCCAAAGAGGACTCACTGATATTTTAAAGTAACCAGGTGATAGTAGCAACAGGTGGGAGAGAATCGCTAGGGGTTGATGGTAGTAACAGAATGCCCATGGTTTTGCAACTAACTAGCGACCTGACGAGGGACTAGAACTAGAAATGTATAGATAAGTATTGTTAAAGCATTTGGGAAATTAGCTCCTGTTATCTTGCTTGTCGACTATGGCTACTGAAAAAGAGCGAGATGGATCATCTCTGCCTTTGTGAATCAAAACTGCTTCTCCCCAAGCATGAAGAAGATACATGTAGTATGACCATGAATGCAAATCTCTTGTGCTGACTTGCTGTTCTGCCAAAGTCTCACCACTGTATCAAGAACAGGGCCATCTTCCCCACCTGAACCAGTCCCGACCTCACACTTAATCAGGGACATACTTGGGTAACTACTCGGCACAATTTCTTGCAGGCGCTGTCTGTAATACATAAATATACTTGCAGCCACAGATTATTTGTAGGTCTAAAAACAATTTTTGCACATTTTCAAATTAGTGTTTATGCTTTTACTGGTCATGCTATTTATCTCTAAGAGATGGCAACATGAAATATAGATGTCTATCTTTACGAATGTCTAAGTACCTAATCTGCTCCTGATCCCCTCATGGAAACAAATCCTTCCTCTTCCCAGTATGTCCCCCTTTATATTTGCATTACAACATTAGCCAGAACTCATTTTAAATCAGAGATATTTATATATACGATTGTCTCAACTAAATTGCAGGCAAGCCAAGAGCCAAAGGCAGTGTCTCATTTGTATTTCTAGGATTTGGGTTAATACTGAGTCTGCTGTTTGAATTTAATATCAAATCAGAAAAGACCTGAAATCTCATGAGCACAGGGGAGCTGAGGGACTATGAGGGCTGATAAATAGATTTTAAGAACCATACAGTAGAGATAAACGTGATGCTTAAGTGTGTACAAAATATATTTATATCCCACAGGAAAACAAAGATAGGTGTACTTCCTTCTGTTGATAAAAGAAATTCTGAGTAGACATTTTTCAATATTTTAGCACGCATATTGAAAAAGATTTCTACTGTTTGGGGCATATAGAAAATAGAGATGCTACAAAGACAGGGCTGTTATGATTATTTTCACTACAGAACCTGAATATATCAGACACTCATTTATCCTGGCAAGAGCTATGTTACATTCTGGGCAAGGGCTAATGACAGTCTCAGCAAGTCAGGTACATCCATCCCAGATTTTCTGAGATGTCTTAGTTGGAATCTTCCACAAGAAGACCTTGAGACAAGGTCCTTGGCTTATTTATTTGGAGAGAAAAGCAGGAAATTTAAGGGAAGAAATAGGCATGGTGAGGGAAGGGATGGCACAAAGCCTGTTAAAGGGATTAATAAGGAGTGGGTTACTATGATAGATAGACAGGTTTCAATCTTCCTGATAACTGTCCAAGGAATCTTCTAGAAAGTACATAAGAAGTACCTCAGTACAAAACTGAGCTATTTGATCCACCAGTGTTCATATATGTTTCCCCACTATGTGAGCTGGTTGAGCTCCTAGAAAATCAAAGGAATCAAAGGACGTTTCACATGGCAAAGTAGAAAGATAGGTAAGGTGGAAGATGATATCCAGCTTGCTAGGAATTGTCCACTATATTGTCCACTAACTGACCTCTGAGTGGCAGGTCAACTCAGAGTTGACTGAGGGACATTGTGAGGGACAGGGTAGTCACAGCACTTGCACCATGCTTAGAGCTAGATATGAAAGGAATGAAATGTACTGTAGTGCTGAAGCCCTGGCAGAAGCAATCAGGGCCTCGAGTCAGCACTGGGTGTGTGAGCAGAGTGCCAAAGGAGTCAGTAATACACTCCGAGGTAACTGTGTTTAACCTTACAACTCTTCTGTGTTGTGTGTGAAAGGAGGATTTATGGTTTGGATCAAAAATATCCCCCAAAAGACTGAGGTGTGGCTTTTAGAAGATTTTTAGGCCATTGGAGCACTATACTCATCTGTGGATCAATCCATTGATGAGCTGATGGCTGAATGTACTGTTAGGAGGTGGTGTCTTGGTGGAGGAAGGAGTTCACTTGGCCATGCCTTTGAAGGGTGCATCGTTCCTCTGGCTCTTTCTTGCTCTCTGTGCTTCCCATCTGCCATGAAGTGAGCAGCTTCCTTCCACTCTACCCTTCTGCCATGATGTTTCTGCATTGGAGCCAGCTAACCACGGACTAAAACCTCTGAAATCGTGAGCCAAAATGGACATTTCCTCCTTTAATTAGTCAATTTCAGGTATTTTGTCCCAGCTACAGAAAAGCTAACTAGTACAGAAGAGAACTTAGACAAATGTTTAAGATAATCCAACTACTATTGCAGTAAGGATAAAAACAATCTATCCAACAACTAAAATTCGGAAAATCAGTGATGGTAGTTGTTAATGTTTTGATGTGACTAAGAAGATTATAATAATAGCAATAATATCATTATGTTAGTGTTTTATCCTCATAGATTTTGTGTCAACATGCTTTTCTAGAGAATTTATCTATCTTGCTTTATTCATGGGGAATATATTTCCATTCTCTTTATGCAGGTGGGGAAAGGAAACAGGGTCCAACATGCAAAAACATGCCCGGGAAGACACAGAATAAATGCAGCCCAAACACAAGTCTCTTCCCAACGTGTTTACCTCCCTGCCTCCCTGTAGGCGGCAGAAGAAAACTGTGCTATGTAAACAGCATTTTCATTTTCCTTGTAGGTGTGTGCTTCTCTGTATTCAATTCCCATGAAACATTTCATGAGGTGAAAGTACCTGCTTACAGAAGTTTTGGAAAACCCTGCTGGCTGCAAAGGTAAACACACAACCTTAGAGCACATTCTAGTCTCCTTTGCTTAGTAAACATTTGTAAACACCTGCTATTCTCTGGGAAGAAGAAAGATTTAGACAGGATGTGAAATCTGGAGAAATGGCTCCGTAGAGAATTAAGACCCTTTTAAAAGAATTCTCTAGCTGTTACACCTGGATATGTCTGAGTTTTCACTCAGAGTTTAAAAGAGAGTAAAATTCAGTCTTACAAAAGTTTCACATTGCAACAACTTGTTCATCTATATGTGTGTATCTTGCAGCTTTCTCTTGTTGGGAAGGACCAGCAGTGAAAATGAAAGGTTAATATCAAATGTCAGAAAAGTTGACTGCACATAGCTGTCTCCATCACTAATAGAAATGCATAGTTCTACTAAGGCAGGTGACGTGAGGCTGGACTACATCACTTTGTAGTTTGTACCTGTTATCAGCAGCCTCCCAAAGGCACTGAGGCACCTGTAGTTTTAAACTCACGCAAAAACATCTGGACAATTAAATCATCACCTTTGCACTTCTCAGTTTCTCTTTCTGATGCTCTTATGACAAAAGTGAACATAAGAGGCAACTAAATGTGAGCCCTGTATTATTGACCGGCCAGAATCAAGACCGAAAAAAGGAAATGTCCTCTTCTGCTTCTTTCTGAATGCAAAAAATCAAATTAAAAAAAGAGAACAAAATAGTAGAAGAAAACTGTCATTAGTAAGTAGTATCAGATAACACATGCAGAGTTATTCGGAACCGATACATCTTGCAGAGCACCAGGATACAATCCTGGGCTGGTTAAGGCTGTACCAAGATGAACTTTTGCAGCATGGGGAGCATCATGGGAGGTTCTTCTAGTTAGCTCTTTTGGCTATCTGCTGCCGTTTAATGAAGTAGCTTCCAACAACAGCCAGCTCATGTAGTATTTGATCTGAAGTCGTATCAGTGAGGACATTTTAACCCAGGCTGGGAGATTCACTACCTTGTTGACTGGGAGAGTGACTGGGCTCCTAGCTTAAGTCTCAGTTTTCCTCCACATGGGCCTCTGTATAAGTTGGGTGGACTTAGCACAGGATAGGCAGGTCTTGCATGGTAATTGGCTTCCCCCAATGTGCAAAAGCAAAGAACGTTACAGTTTTTTTTTTTAAGATTTGGGCATGAAAGAGGCATTTCAACATTTTAGTGACATTTTGGTGACCATAGGGCTGGCCCAGATTAAACAGGAGGGTAGTACAGGTGGATGTGACTAGGCAGAGTTGTTATTATCAGGAGTCATTAAGATAAGTTTACTACACGATTTAGGGCCCATTTAGGGAGAGGAGGTGGTTTCTGCACTGGCTACTGAGCCTCGTGATTGATGCCCCGCAGTGGTGACCTGGGAAGCAGTGTGGACCCGCCCTGAGGCTGGAGGAGGGGGGCAGTGGGGAGACCTTGGGACTGGACATTGGTGAGACGCTGAACCAGGACTGTGTGGCAGACTGTTTTAAAAATCCACAGCATTATCTGCTCACATGCACCAAGCACCAGAGGCAGGCGAGGAACATGAGGTCTGTTAACTACTTAAAATGAATGTTTCACATATTATTTAGATAATGTTCCCCACTCTGCCTTTGAAGGGGCAAGCAGTAAAGATTTTAAGGGATTTGATATAAACCCAGAGAATAAGTCCTCCGTTTCTCTGGAAGAATCATAGAAATTGGGGTAAAAATTTCAACATACCATAATCATTCAGCACACACGCAGCAGCCTACCTTCTGAATGCACCCTAGGAAGGGAGAAAAATCTCTTCCCTTAAGATTCAGACAAAGTATTCCTGAATGCACCTCCAGTCACAGGTAGTTACACTTGCCAGCATCATTAAAATTTGATAATTTGTTACTTAATTCTTTGGAAATGTATCAAAGTCAGAGTCCCTCCCCTAGCTAATGGAACTTTTAAAGCAAGTCTTGTGAGTTCATATCCTAAAGCAATATTCCCCGTTGATCAAAGTCTCAGGCCCTGTGAGTTTCATGATCATTTCCATAATTAAGATTTCTGCCTGATGTTAATTTCTCCGGGGACTGACCGACCTCTTGGAAGGGATATTTCCTAGTTTAAGACACCTTGTTAGTGAGGGTTTCTGTAGCATCAGGGAAGGTTGCTAACAATCACTGAGCACCTTCTGTCTGCCACATACTGTACAAAATTATTTTGATAGGTCTTATTTTTTTAAAAGGGAAATTTAAAATACAATGGAACTAATTATGTAAAGATCACTGTTCACTTAGCTGGTAAGTGGCGGTGCCAGGATTGAAACCTGGGCTGAAGCTCCAGGGTCCGAGTGCTTCCTGGGTATAGGGGTGTCTGTCAGGGCAGGCCACTCATGAAGGGTGCTTCGTAAATTGTGCTCCACGGACCAGTGGCCTCCGTTTCACCTGCAGATGTGTGAAAAATGTGGACTCTTGGCCACGTCTCAGATCTACTGAAGCAAAAGTTCTGGGGGTGGAGCTCAGCAACTTGTATTTTCTCCACCTTGTTGATTATGGGATGATCTAAATTAATGGTGAATGTTTAAATTTAAAAAACTTATTCCAGTAAAATATACACTGCCAAGGTTGATGTGAGAACTGCGTTTGAAGTTGGGGGGGTGTATTTTGAGGGAAATTAATGGCAATGTATCTTTTACTGTAATAAATATTTTTTATTTAAACACTCACTGTATCTTTTCATCACATTGCATATTGTCAAGTTTGAGAATGACTTAACATCTTTTTATTTAAAAAAAATTTCTATACATTACAGGGCTCACTGGCTAAAGCTATCACAGTATGGGTTTCTTAAGAGAGCTGTATGTAACGGAGACCAATGTACCTCATCAAAGTGATCCATATTCAGCAAATATTCCAGCTATGGCTTTATTGAACAATCATGCTCTTCACATTTGGCTTAGAGTCCAAATTTGCTCTATTTCCCGACTTTACAATTGGTTCTATGCTTCAGTTTCTTCCTATTAAAATATAGATAATGATGCTTACTTTCTTCTCTCACTGAAATAGTCTAAGAATTAATGAGCTATATTAAACTCTTTCAGTTCCTGGAAGAAAGGCAGTAGATAAACACTATATTAATATTTTAAACAGGTTGAGTTTTTTATGTGAAAAAGGTTTTTTTCATTTCTTCTGGTGATCAAACATGTTGCCCTTTCCTAAAATAATTTTTTATTTAAATTTTTTTTCTTTAAAGGCGCCAAACAAATTTATTTCTCAGCACCAAGTGGAAGACCATCAAGATGAGAAAGCACTTTTGTTAGTGAAGAACTAAAACTTAAAAGTTCCTGGTTTTACTAGTGATAAAAGGCAGCGTAGTGTTGTGGAAGGATCGCTGGGTTAGGAATCCAGCATTGCCCAGTCTAAACTCTCTGTGCAGCTTTCTAGCTCTGCAGATGCTGGCGTTGGGGGGATCTTGGTCAGCTGGACTACGAAAGGTGATAGCATAGCACAGAGTTAGAGTCAGGCCTTTGCCTCCGAGACTTGCATTTGGATCCTGGCTTGGCCATTCGGGAGCTGTTACCTTCGGTTATTACTCATTTTCCTTTTCCTCATATGTATAAAGATGATAGTGATAGGATTATACAAGAAAATGACTCTCAAATTCTCAGCTCAGTGCCTGCCTTTGAGCAATACGTGCTAGTTATTATTACAATTGAAACAAATCAAATGTAGACTAGATCACCTCCAAAAGGCCTGGCTACTTTGACATTTTAGGGTGCCATGTGAGGTTTCGCCCAGAATCTCCAGTTGCTTACGTCCCTCAGGACTCAACACATATCATGTATTTATTGAACACCTACTATGTGCCACTTGAGGAGTTTTCAGGCAAGGGGAGAAGGCCTTTCTTGAAACTCCTACACTAATTACCTAGAAGTGTTCGATGTGTGTTGGTTCGATTAAATGAAATTTTTTTTTGAGTGCAAAAATCTTCAGCCTTGACAAAAAGCTATTTTTCTTAGCCCTTGCCTCTTCAAACAGATAAAGATTTCCCTTTGATGAGTTCTGGAGAATTCTGTTTTCTTTCTTTACTGCTCAGTGAATGAATAGAGAAATGTCCGAAGGAGCTGCTTGTCCCTCTCTCATCTTGCCCGGACTGAGGAAAGACCCTCTGCATTAGGAAGGCTGGGGGCTGAGCGTGGCAGGCTGATTAACAGGACACAGGAGACATTTGCAGATCGGTGTGGCTGCCAATCCCTGTTTGCAGTAATTACAGTAACGTGCTCACTGTGCCTTTGAGGGGGCAAGCAGTGTGGTTTTAAGCAATTTGACTTACACATGGGATAAACCCTCCACTGCTTTATCCGTGTTTGTAGGCTAAGCAGAAAGGGGATTTGAAACTCACCCACCTGTCTGCATGAATAGTCTTCGTCCCTTGGGAAATGTCAGTGATCCTGCTCCGGCCTGTTTGCAGCAGGGTATTGCTGAACTTTTCTGGATTAAGTCCAAAAGTCTCCTTCCTCCACCTTTGTCTCCACAGTACAGAAAAGGTAGTGTGAGATCTTAGCTGATGTAAACACTTTAAGCAGGAAGCAGTGTGCTTTTATTTCTTACAACATAAATTAAACATCATAGCAGACATCAGAGTGGGAAAAGGTGCAGGAATCGAAGGTACTTTCAGTCGTATATTCATAGAGTCTGGCTGGGTGGTCCGGAGGGGGGAGCGGTGAGATCACCAGCCCTGCAGACAGGCAGGGACGGGCTGGGCAAGTGTTCCGGCTTAGGATGATACACTGCACCATCCCACGTAGGTCTAGAGACGGGAAGTGGAAATACAGGCAGAGACAGGACCAAGGAGCCTTATCAGCAACTTGCAGAAGCACTAAGCCACAGTCAGGACAAGCTGGGAAGTGTCAAGACCAGAGGCCAGGCTGGGAGGTGGCCAGAACGCACACAGGCAAGATCAGAGGCTGTGCCAGTGTGCCTGTCCACATGCAACGGTCAGTTCCATGTCGCTGGGCCAAGCTGGAGACCAGTTCAGCGTTTCAGGAGACAGGAGGGCCCGCTGGACATACTAGTTTCCTGGGGCTGTTATGACAAACTTGCCTGCTTACAACAGAAAGTTCATCTTTCATGGTCCCACCTCAAGGCCTTGGCGGCTGGCTCCCTCTGGAGGCTCTGAGGGAGAACCCGTCCCATGAGTGTCTCCTTGTGTCCAGCAGCCAGCTGGCTGGTGACTTGCTGTTTCTTGGATAGTAGATACAGGACATCCCACCAATCTCTGCTTTCTTTTGACCTCTTCTTCCCCTCTGTGGGTCTCTGTGTCTTCTCTCCTTATTAGGATGTCTATCATTGGATTTAGGACCCACTCCGAATTCAGGATCATGTCATCTCAGTATCCACAACTTATACCTGTAAAGATCCTTTTACCAAATAAAGCCACTTTCACAAATTCTGGGGTTAGAACTTGGACATAATCTTTTGGAGAGGCCACTGTTTAACCTACCACACTGGAGAGAAAGATAGAAGCCAGAACACTTAGGTTTGAACCCTCCTAATAATGAATCACAGCAGTACTTTTACCATTCATTGAGTATTATTCGTGATTAACAGGTATTTATGGAACAACTACTATGTCCCAGATTCCTTTCTAGATTTTGAGTCTTAATGACACTGGCAAAAGTCTCTGTTCTTAGGAAACTACTGTCATTAGGCATAGGTCCTTATAGACAAATAACGAATCCAAGTATTTGCTATATCTGATGAAGATAAGCCCTATAATAAAAGTGAGTTACAGAGGGGTAGGGAGTTCTGGGCACAGAAAGTTTGCTCTTCCCAGTGAGATGGGCCTAGAAAGCCTCCGTCAAAGCTGCCGTTTGAGCAAAGTCTTCGAGGGGGAGGGAGCAGGCCTGGTGGGTGCCTGGAGAAAAAAATCCTCCAGTTAAAGGGAACAACAAAGGCAAAGGATCAGAGGCTCGAACTGGCCTGGCTATTTGGCAAGGAGGCACTAGGCCAGGAAGGTGGGAAGGGAGTGATAAAGCAGAAAGAGTTGAAGGAGAGGGAGTGGAGGAGATAACAGGGGCTGGATTGTGCACAAGTCTAACTTCCTGCTAGGACTCGGTCGTTGGCTGAGGCTGTAATGGAGAGCCATGGGGGGTTTTAAGAAGATGTATAACACGATCTAATTTCATGATTATTTATGCAATTTTAACGAAAACAGGCTCGTATGGAAGGAGAGACGGAGCAGGGAAATCACAGGGACAGTCGCCCTGAGGGTGAGAAGAAGAGGCCTGAACCAGCAGAAATTGGGAAAAGTCATGGGTTCTCCGTGTGTTTTGAAGCAGGGGCTACTAGAACATGCTGAATTTGGGTTAAATGTGAGACATGAAAGGAAGGAGGCAATGATGCCTCAGAGATTCTGGAAGCATCTACTGAGACGGGGTAGTGCTAACAACTTACAGCCCACTACTTAGCCTTCTGTGGTTGGCAACACCACTATACGCATTTTATAGATGAAGAAACATTCTTTCAAAAGCAAACGCTCTAAGATTATGCCACTAATAAGTATATGAAGTAGGATTTAGAGCCAGGTCTCTGATATTTATAACTCCACAATTTAAATTTCCAAAACTCTAGGATTTTTTCTACTATAAAAGGATCTTAACATCTGTAATTATAGGACTATAAAGGTTATATGAGAATGAATGCAAAAATGCTTTTTAAACTATAGTGCACAGTCCAAATCTGTGTCAGTTACCTGTGTAGAGCTATGTAATAAAATACAGCAAACTTGGTGATGCAAAAACGATACTCTCTTGTCTATCATAGTTTTGATGAGATCATTCATGTAGTTCCCCCTGACTCAGACGATCCTTGAGTCAGAGTCCCCCTGACTCAGACGATCCTTGAGTCAGAGTCGTCTCACTCATCTCAGCGTCCTCCTCATTCACGTGCTGTGTGGTCGATGCTGGATATTATCGGTCAAGACCTCGGCTGAGCCTGCTGTCTGCAGCACCTTGGCGCGGCTCTTCCATGTGGGCCGGGCTGCTGCACAGCATGGTGGCTGAGCTGCAAGAGCAGACATGCTTTGAGAGAAGCAACAAGGTTGAGCTGTATCATCTTTGATGATCTAGCCTCACATGTCCTTTAGAATCACTTCTGCCACACTCTGGGGAGGGCCACAAAATTCCACCAGGTTTGAAGGAGAGGGATGTATGGAAACCACCTCTCGATGGGGGAGTGACAAAATCACATATGAAGAGCAGCGTGTGAGATGGAAGATATTTGTTATCTTTGGAAAATATACCCTACAACACAGTAGAGGACACTGCAAGGGAAGTTCGCCAAGGCAAGAAGGCTTGACAAGATTAGACAGGTTGGGCAATCTCAAAGGGTGCTTTTAAGAAACCAAGGCACAGAGAAACACAGAGAGAAATTTAGAGCAGGTAGTTGGAAACAGTTTCCTGGGATTTGAGCAGAGGAAGCACGCAGCATGACACAGCCAGAGGACAGCAGATGTCTGCGCCCAGATCTGGAAAATTTCTCACATTGCTGCATTTTCCCCATCGTTTCTCATTATTTGCTCCCAGGCTTACAAAAAAGAGCTCCAGATAAGATACGTTACGGAAAAACAGAAAGAAAAAAAAGGAAAAAAAATAGAAAAACATACCAGAAAAATTACCCACCATCCCCCCAAACAACCAGAATCAATATTGGCATGTTGGTGTGGAGTCAGCCCGGCTGCCTGGGTGGCAGCCCGGGGAAAGAGTGTGAGGGCTTCGAGCTGAAAATCCCCCAGGGCTGGGTCTGAATCTTAGCTCGAGGTCTTTCGGCCATGTGATCTCAGACAAATTGCTTTACTTTCCAACTTGGAAAATGAGGATAATAATGAAATAACCCTATCACACAGCCCAATGGCTGAAAAATAGTAAGTTATTAATGTACATAAATTTTACAAAAAGTTATCACTTAAAAACATAGCAGGCATGCTGTGGAGTATATGTATTTGCTTTTGCCAGTAATACACTTATCTTGAACATCTTTATGACTTTATAATGTTCATAGGATGCATAAACATGATTATACACACAAACTACAATTTGTTTAGCAGCTCCTAATTGTTGATATTTAACTTTGAAAAAATGTTTTATCGATTACATAAAGCAGTTCAATAATCAACCTAAATACTTAGCTAAAAATTATCTTATTGGTTGGCACATTTTTAAAAATAAACAAATGAATATTGACACATGTCTAGAAATGGAATTGCTGGACCCTAAATGCCCTGTGCAATTTTTAAAATTTCTATCCTGTTGTGAAACATTTCAAGTCAAAAGGAAAAAAAGGATACATAACACCAGTATATACTGAGCGTGTGAACTTAGCCTAACATTTTGTCAGATTTGCTTTATCAATGTTTTTCTTAAGTACTCAAAAATACGGTCTCTATCATGACATTTTTGTCCCGCAGGATGTCTCAAAAATGAAGATACATCCCTATGTGGCCACCCTACTTTTATTACACAGGGCAAAATTATGTCCAATTCCCTAGTGCTTTCTAACACACAGTTTCCTAGTTGTTTAAAATGGTCTTTTCAGCAATTTTTAAAAAAATAGGATCCAATCAAAGACTAGTTATTACATTTCATTCTTGTGCTTCTTAGGCACTTAGCAGTCTAGAACAGATTATCTGTTCTACTTGCTCTCTTCTCCCCTTTAATGTTGACTTGTTGGAGAGCTCACCATGTGGATCTTCTCTCCTTCTGAACATTAAGCTTCCTGTTGTAAACAAAGTTCTCAGATGTGAACTGTTAAGCCGGAATCCCATCGGGCTATGAGTCCTTGGCCTGCAGCAGCCAGGGCAGGTAAACCATTTGGGAGGCCATCCTGGCAACAGGCACCGGCCGTCTCTTGTGCGGTACAAAGTTCCTCAGGGTTGAGGTGATGACTGTAAGTTCCAGAAACAACACTCTTGTTTAATGGAAAAGACGCCTTCAAATTTAGCTATGGAAAGAAAGATGTCTCAGAAAACGCCCTTCCTTTATCCTCCTTCAAAAGCAGGTGAGCGTCCTGGGGCACCTTGAGTTCCCTCAGGTGAGCGGGTGAGAGCGTACCTTCACAGTCAGAGATCTCTGTTAAAATCCTGGGCCGTCTATTACTAAGGCTAACTCGCTACCTTGCAAAACCATGTAGACTTTATTCAACGTGGCACTCTGGCATGTGCAAGGGACTGTCTTTGCTGATGGACTTCCTGTCTCATACACTGCTAGGCAGCAAAAATCTTGCCCCTGAGAAGTGGGAAGCTTTCCTAACCTCCATGATGGGGTTTTTCAAACTTTCATGTGCATGAGAATCACACGGAGATGCAGGAAGGCTTGTAACAAGGAGAGATTCTGAATCTGTGCATGAGACTCAGGAATCTGTTTTTCTTCTAGGTGTCTTATGAGATTCTGACTTAGGAGGCTCGTCTTTGAAAAAAGTCTTATCTGGGAACATCAGCAATAGGTGCCACTTCATAGCCACTAGTATATACCAGGGAACGCTCTGAGTACACACTGACTCGGTCTTTACAATTATTCCATGTGCTGGATATTTTTGTATTCATACTTTATAAATGAGGAAATTGAGGCTCAGAAAGGTTAAGCACTTTGCCCAAGGCTGAGTGAATAGTTTAGGCAATATGAAATACATGTGGAACATCATAGTAAGACTTAAGTGGAAAGGTACCCCTAATTCATCTGCAAATTAAGAAATTCTCAGAGTAAGAAGTTGTTACTACAATGTGGTGATGTACAAGGGATACTTCCCATTATGATGAGAGAGGTACATGTGAAGTACTATTTATTGTGCAACTCCTTTCAAGCCAAGGTCAACTCTCCAGACAGTAGATGAATGCTTGGCAAATAGCACTCAGTGTATGCTTGTTGAGTAAATGAATAAATATATTTTAATATATTCCAGTACTCTGCAAATGTTCATCTTCGTAGTCACACATTTCTATGTGTCCCCTCTTGGTTATTTTTCCAGTCCAGCTCTGAACAAATGGAGGCACAGTTGATCACTCATTGCAAACAAGAATTGTCAGGTGACCTTAATTTGTTGTCTCCTATCTATCTGCTATCGATACAGGAGAAAAATCTTTGAACTGCAGCTCTTCAGCATAGAGTCCTAGTGCTGATTGTGTCAGCTGTCATTGTGAGACTCTCACCTGGCCCCTCAGACACTTAGAGCTCCCAGTTTTCTCACATAAAGCATGGAGCTTCAAAGCACAGACCTGAGATCAAATTTCAGCTCCAACTTCTGGGAAAAGGCTTAAATTCTTGATTGTGCATTGCCTCCTCAATCAAATCAGTCAGTAATGAGCAGCAGCGGCTTTGGAGATGTTTTCCTAGTTCAAATCTCAGCTCAATTGTTTATCACTTGTGTAAACCTTATCTTTAAAATGGTGCCGATAGTAACAGCTACCTCAGAGGATTGGTGAGAGGATAGAACGAACAAATGCAATAAAGTACTTTAGCTCAGTGTGAAGCAGACACTAAGTATTACTTAGGATTAGCCGTGTTACTGGTGTGAAAATGAAATCATCATACTTACTTTCTGGGGAGAATTTTTTGAAAGAATGCAAATTATTCTGGGTATTTAGTAAATAGTCTATAAATAGTAATTGTTTTGTGATCTGTTACTTTGAGACCAATTTAAATTCAGATAATCTCGAGTATTCCAGTGTTACTATTCTGCGATTTTGGCAGAAACAACAAAACAAAAGGCCTGCTATTTCACTTTGAGAAATATGGTGCCATCACGGGAAATAACTATGCGATGCTTCTGGGACTGTTTGGGTGCTGAGGAGCTCTGAACTCAGGGCTTCCTTCCAGAAAACAAGCTGTCACCTTTACGGATGAGGACTGATGCAGATGTTTCCAGTGAGAAATTGTGGTACTTGACCATTAGACACAATCACCGAGATTTACTATTCTTTCAAGTAATGGAAATGTCAGTGCTTTTGTTACATGATTCAATTAGGAGAGAAGCAACACACAATCTCAAAGGGTGCTTTTAAGAAACCAAGGTGGAGTCTTTGAGTATCTTGTCTTGATGCCATTCTGATGATGCACTCTGCCCGTGAAGAGGCTGCTGTGCCAGGGCTTCCAGATAAAGCACAGGACCCTCAGCAAAGTTTGAACTTCAGATCATCAATGCATAGTTTTAGTATTACTATGAGTACTCATGTCTGTGTGTATAGACAAATATTTCCCAAATATTGCAAATGTTTATTTACTAATTATTCCAATTATTTCATGTCTGTGTAGGTCAAAGCTTCTCAAGTTTTACTCCGCGTCTCAGTTACCTGGGAATTTTGTGGGAAGGTGTGCCCTGATTCAGTGGCAGCAGCCTTGAGAAATCTGTTCTATAGATCACAGCTGAGTGGGAAGTAGGGGCGCATTTATCTTCACTCGCTGGCATGGAGGGATCCCGTGCGGTGCCTTTTGAAAGCAGAGATATTTGTCATCACACTGTACCATAGATTGGGTGGCTTAGGTACCAGAAAGGTATTTTCTCACATTTCTGAGGGCTGAAGTCCAAGATGAAGGCGCCGGCAGGGCTGGGTTTCTGCAGAGGCTGCTCTCGG